>JAXCGZ010023408.1:22500-35000 GCA_037179515.1 Halocaridina rubra
ACTCATCAGTATATGGATGGAAGTAGTACCAATGGCAAAGATAGAGGTAATATCTTCTGGTAAAGAGAAAAAATCAAGATAAGTGAGTCTGATGGCATTACTGAACAGTATTCTAAACAGGGATGGAAAAGGCCTTTATATATTTTAAAAAATAGGAAAGAGGAAAAGTAAACACAACAACGAAGCAAACCTCCCATTTTTTTTTTAGATGTAGTTTTTGAAATTTGAATTATGGGAATCTTTTATGAGAAGTTACAGGTTATCTGAATACTCAATATGTTTATAGAATTGAGAGGATGAACTTAGTTGTTTTCGAAAGCAACACGACTATCAAGTGGAGAAGGAGATGAAGGTATTGCCATAAAATGTACCTAAGAGGTTTTAAAGTTCACAAAATTTCTGGCGCCCCACTAAGTTACTCTCTGGGATACTCGGAGTTGAGATTTGAAGAAAGTGATACGAAAGTGATTGCGAGCAGCACTTGAAGCTGGAGAGGAGAAGGCAGAGGAAGCATGAAGGGTAGACCCTTCAGCAACGACATGGTTAACAAAGGATGATCGGGACAGTAAATCATTCCTAGAGAGAAAAAACGGAGAAGATGAAAGAACACTGTAGAGCACCACTGGTAACTGGGAGCGAGTTAAATATTGGATAATCAACGACCACAGTTACTAAGCGGTCAGAAAGAAAACTTGAAATCAGAGAACATTAAATGGGAAAAGTCATGAGCAGGAAGTATGGTTAACTGTGCCTTATGCCACATTGTAAAAAGAATTAAAGCTGCTAAGGGTGATGACATAGGATTTCCCATAGTTCTTTGGAGATGACCATACATGAGTAAGAAGGGATTGGTGATCACCAGTAAAGCTATCCTTGCAAACGTCGTTCTAGTGATCAGAAAATAAGCGAATTAGATTCTAGAAGCTTCAAGAAATTAAAATTGGGAAGTTTTGAATACTTTAGCGATAGCAAAGGCTGAGTCAAGTGGTCTGTAATTCGAAGGAATATTATGGTCATTCCTTTTTGGAACTGGTTGACCTAAATCATGCTTTCAAGGATGCATTGTTTATCTTCAGAGAGCAAAGAACCTTACAGACATTGCAAGCAGAAAAAAATAGAGGAAGGAAATGGTTAAGAGAGGGAGTAAAGTACGATGGTCAGATACGCTTGAATCAATTATGGAAGATTTGACAGAAAAATGATAGCCAAAGAGAGTTCCGTTGTCAGTTGGAGAGCAAGCTATAAAACCATAAGGATGAATGAAAAGAGGAAAGTTTAGTTACAGAAATATTTGAGGAGCTTTTTGGTTAGGGACCATAATCATTTAGCAGTGGGAAACGTGTTAAGCCCATCACCTGACTTCTAGAAATGGAAGCTTTTGACCTATTCCTATGAACAGAGCTGTGATTTTGTAGCTCTAATAAAAGCAGAATGAGTAAAAGCAAAAGGAGAGGCTTGGTGTGATTGGTATGCCATATCCCTAGACCATATTGTCATGGAGCTGGCACGATCAAGTTAGGAATTAAAAGGAGTGAAAACTTGATATGAGGTGATGATGAACATTTTAGCTATTGGATCGAAATTTGGGTCTGAAGCATTAGTCATTAAAAGGAAAATCAAGCAGAATGTTATGCAAACCATTGCATTGGGTGTGCCCATAAAGCTGAAGACGACCCTGGGTAAGAGGAATTATTGTTAGGGGAGTGAAAATGGAAAAGATTTAAATCAGCGAGAAATCAAGGGTTATAAAAGGTGAATATACAGAATATGAATAGTTTGCAGAATTAGAAGTAAAAGATATAGTAATAATGTTAGTTTTGTGCTCGTGGCGCTCGAAAGCGTGAGTAAGATGTTTGATAATATGCTCCAAATTATGGGTGACTTTAGAAGCAAGGGCCTCACTTACCCCCAGGTCAGTGTGAGTAGATTAAATCCACTTAATGTTTTTTGCAATGAAGTCTCCAATATAGAGAACTTCAACATTAGGTGATAAGAAGGCAAGGACTCATGGCAAAAGTAGATATATTTAGAGAAGGATACATAGTCAGTGAAGTGTGAAGGCCAGTAGTAAAAGCAAATAAGTATAGTGATAGTGGAAAGATGGACCTTCAGCCAGAGAGCATCGAAATTATGTGAAAGGTTCATGAACCTTGCAACAGGTGTGTCAGTGTTCCAGTAGGTGAAGAAATAGTGAGATAATATAAAACGAATGAGAGGATGCACAATTAGACAGGAACGCTTCAGTCAGTAGGAGGAGTAGTGGTGGGGATGTACCTAATTGCTGTTCTGCAGACGGAAGATTAGAGTTCAGCCCTCGGCTGTTAGAAAAAGATCTATCAGGAGGTGCATAGTTAAGAGTACAATCATTAATACTACCAGATGTGTCTAACCTCACGCCAAAAATGTAGTCAACAATATTGCCGAACATTCTTTGCACTCCTCGTTTGGTGATATCTTAGAAACAGAAATTACAAAGCAAATTTTTTTTTTTTTAGTAACTGCCACTCTTCTTTTACCTTATGTACCATTTTCTTTAAATTTGCTTGCCTTTTAAGCTACCCTTACAGTATTTGTGAACAGTAAACTGAATGGGGTATATCAAATGGAAAAATCCAGTTCAATAAATTTTTCTTTTCTTCCTCATTTTTTTTTCACACTTTACCTTTCAGATTACTGTAATTAGCATTATTTTGTTTCCAGTTCTTCCTTTGTGCTGTCAGGTTATGAGAAGACTGTCCTGTACTATGGACAGTGTTTTAATTTGGTATACTAATCAGTAGTGTTTTGCGTGTGTCCACTTATCTTAGGATTCCTTGATTAATATTGTTTTCTTCCTCTTACATACTCGCCAACTTGGTTAATGCTTGCAACATTTTCAATAGTTCCAGCTCCTTTATTAAGAAGCCTTTTGAAATTGGTAATGTCCAATGTTCTCGCTCATCCCCAGTTATCAAGTGTTTCATTGATCAAGATGCTTGCTTTTTCAGTCATAACCTCTTCAATTCTAACCTATAACGGAATTCTGTTTCAAGTTTGCCCACATTTTCCAACACCATCTAGTTAGTGAATGTTCTAATTTTCGAATGTTTCATCTCGTGAAAGTCTCTCTTAACGACTGAAAATTCTCCTTTATTTAAACATTTTTAATATAATACAGTAGACAGAATGGCATTAGCTATTAATTCATTTATGCAATTGCGCAACATTTGCCATTATACCTTTGATTGGGAAATCTTTTATTTAAAGTTTTGTTTTTAAGCATTTCATTTCTTCTTACTAGTTGATACTTTTTCTTGACATGTGTGCATGTGCTTGTGTTGTGTGTGTATATGTGATTACCTAATTGTGATTACCTAATTGTGTTTACGGGAAAGAGCCCAAAGCTCGTATCTTCCCGTCTCCTGATCGGTTCCATTTTATACTTAGTGATACTTATCATACCTGTCCTTAAAACTATGGATTGAGATAGCATTAACTACCTCCTCGCTTAGCGAATTCCAATTATCAACTACTCTTACACTGAAAAAGTATTTCCTTACATCCTGCAAACAAGTTTTCTTACGAAGCTTCAAACTATGACCTCTAGTTCTAGAGCCAGCCATATCAAAATATCGATCCCTATCCACTCTATCATAACCATGAAGGAATTTAAAGACTGTCACCATATCCCCCCTCACTCTTCTAGCTTCCAGTGATGGTAAGTCTAATTCCCTCAGCCTCTCATCATAACTGAGATTGCGTATTTCTGGCACCAGTTTCGTGGCATGTCTTTGAACTTTTTCAAGCTTAGCTATGTGCTTTTTCAAGTGCGGATTCCAAAAGGGGGCTGCATATTCGAGTTTTGGCCTCACATAGGATACATAAATATTTCTGAACATTTCCTTGTCCATGTGCCTGAAGGCTACCCTTACATTTGATAAGAATGCATATGCTGCCCTTACTATGCCATTTATATGTATTTCTGGAGACAAATCTGCCAGTATGTTTACTGCTAGATCTCTCTCATTTTCTGTCTCTTGAAGTTGTACTCCAGCCACCGAGTAGTCAAGCTTGGGCCTTCTTGCACTTGTACCCATTCTCATTACCTTACATTTTGAAGTAATAAATTTCATTAGCCACTTTTCTGACCACTCATGCAGATTATTTAGATCCTCCTGAAGTTCTCTACCATTGTTCTCGTTTTTTACTTTCTTCACAATCTTTGCATCATCTGCAAATATATTCATGAATGAATTTACAGACTCTGGTAGGTCATTTACATATACAAGGAACAAAAGTGGCCCTAAAACTGAACCCTGTGGAACTCCACTACTAACTCTTCTCCATTCAGACACTGAGTGTCTTACTCTAACCCTCTGTTCCCTTCCTTCTAAGTAAGTTTTTATCCATTCCAAAACATTTCCACCTATTCTAGCCATTGATTGCAGCTTCCTAATAAGTCTCCCATGTGGAACAGTGTCAAACACTTTCTGGAAGTCTAGGAATATGCAATCTGCCCAGCCCTCTTTTTCCTGTAAGATTTGGCTTACCTCATCATAAAATTCTAATAAGTTTGTTACTGTTGATCTACCTTCTCTGAAGCCATGTTGCCTCACTGACAAAAAGTTGAAGGATTCCAAGTGAAGAGAGATATGTTTCCTTAGTAGTTTCTCCATAACTTTGCAAACTATGCTGGTCAAGGAAACTGGCCTATAGTTCAGAGCCGTATCCCTCCTTCCCTTTTTGAAGATAGGTATCACATTTGCTTGTTTCCAGCATCTTGGAATCTCCCCCGACTCCAGTGACTCCTTAAATATGATACTTAGTGCCACTGATATTGTGTTTGCGCATTTTTTAAGCACATGAGGGGATATGTCATCGGGACCTGTAGCTTTATGAACATCTAAATCCATCAGCGCTTTGCATACCTCTGTGGCTGTAAGGTTGATGTTCTCTAATGCCGGCCCTTGAGCTTCTATCACTGCAATCTGAGGGGGTGGGGGTATTTTCTACTGTAAATACTGACTGAAACTCCTTGTTCAATTCTTTGCAGATCTCTTCATCCGTCTCAGTGATGCTTACATCCGCTCTCTTTAGCCTTAAAACCTGTTCTTTTACCTTCAGTTTTCCTCTGATAAAGCTGTGGAAAAGCTTGGGATTTTCTTTAGCCTTCCTGGTGATGTCCCTCTCATAGTCTCTCTCTGCCTCTCTCCTTACTTAGGTAGTCATTTCTTGCTCTTTTGTAGGCTTGCCAGGCATTTATGTTTTTTCTCCTCCTATACCTTTTCCAGCATTTGTCTCTCCACTCCTTAGCTCTTTTACACCCATTATCGAACCATTTCTCTCTGGCATGAATTACACCTACTTTGGTGACAGGTATGCAGCAATCTACTATCTTCCCATATTTCTCACAAAAGATGTCATACATTTCTTGTACAGATTTGTTGTAAAATAAGGTTCTCCAGTCAATAACTGCAAAAAGCTCATTCATTTAGATGTAATCTCCTTTCGGATAGTTCCTCCTCATGTCCTCAGTGCCTCTACTCTCAGGAAGAATATCTTCAATGATATACTCCATCAACAACACACAGTGGTCACTCTTTCCAATTGGTGGTTCATACTCAATTTTTTCAATATCCAACACATTATCTGTGAACACTAGATCAAGTAGTGATGGCTCATCCCCACCCCTGGCCCTTGTTGGTTCCATTACATGTTGGTGTAGGAAATTCCCTTGTACGCAATCTAGGAATCTTGCCCCGAATGAGTCCTCACCACTGTGTGGGTCAAGATTTATCCAATCTATCTCTTTATGATTAAAGTCTCCCATAATCAAAATCCTAATTTTTTTTTCCCGTGCCATGTTAACAACTGAGTTTATGACTTCAATAGTACCTATATGACTTTCCTCATAAACTTCAAGCCTATTTTGGTTCCTTGGTGGGTTGTATACAACAGTTATTATAATGCTCTCTGACCCAGTGTGTGTGATTACCTAATTGTGATTACCTAATTGTGTTTACGGGAAAGAGCCCAAAGCTCGTAACTTCCCGTCTCCTGATCGGTTCCATTTTAGACTTAGTGATACTTATCGTACCTGTCCTTAAAACTATGGATTGAGATAGCATTAACTACCTCCTCGCTTAGCGAATTCCAATTATTAACTACTCTTACACTGAAAAAGTATTTCCTTACATCCTGCAAAGAAGTTTTCTTACAAAGCTTCAAACTATGACCTCTAGTTCTAGAGCCAGCCATATCGAAATATCGATCCCTATCCACTCTATCATAACCATGAAGGAATTTAAAGACTGTCACCATATCCCCCCTTACTCTTCTAGCTTCGAGTGATGGCAAGTCTAATTCCCTCAGCCTCTCATCATAACCGAGATTGCGTATTTCTGGCACCAGTTTCGTGGCATGTCTTTGAACTTTTTCAAGCTTAGCTATGTGCTTTTTCAAGTGCGGATTCCAAAAGGGGGCTGCATATTCGAGTTTTGGCCGCACATAGGTTACATAAATATTTCTGAACATTTCCTTGTCCATGTGCCTGAAGGCTACCCTTACATTTGATAAGAATGCATATGCTGCCCTTACTACGCCATTTATATGTATTTCTGGAGACAAATCTGCCAGTGTGTTTACTCCTAGATCTCTCTCATTTTCTGTCTCTTGAAGTTGTACTCCAGCCACCGAGTAGTCAAGCTTGGGCCTTCTTGCACTTGTACCCATTCTCATTACCTTACATTTTGAGGTATTGAATTTCATTAGCCACTTTTCTGACCACTCATGCAGATTATTTAGATCCTCCTGAAGTTCTCTACCATTGTTCTCGTTTTTTACTTTCTTCACAATCTTTGCATCATCTGCAAACATATTCATGAATGAATTTACAGACTCTGGTAGGTCATTTACATATACAAGGAACAAAAGTGGCCCTAAAACTGAACCCTGTGGAACTCCACTACTAACTCTTCTCCATTCAGACACTGAGTGTCTTACTCTAACCCTCTGTTCCCTTCCTTCTAGGTAAGTTTTTATCCATTCCAAGACATATCCACCTATTCTAGCCATTGATTGCAGCTTCCTAATAAGTCTCCCATGTGGAACAGTGTCAAACGCTTTCTGGAAGTCTAGGAATATGCAATCTGCCCAGCCCTCTCTTTCCTGTAAGATTTGGCTTACCTCATCATAAAATTCTAATAAGTTTGTTACTGTTGATCTTCCTTCTCTGAAGCCATGTTGCCTCACTGACCAAAAGTTGAAGAATTCCAAGTGAAGAGAGATATGTTTCCTTAGTAGTTTCTCCATAACTTTGCAAACTATGCTGGTCAAGGAAACTGGTCTATAGTTCAGAGCCGTATCCCTCCTTCCCTTTTTGAAGATAGGTATCACATTTGCTTGTTTCCAGCATCTTGGAATCTCCCCCGACTCCAGTGACTCCTTAAATATGATACTAAGTGCCACTGATATTGTGTTTGCGCATTTTTTAAGCACATGAGGGGATATGTCATCAGGACCTGTTGCTTTATGAACATCTAAATCCATCAGCGCTTTGCATACCTCTGTGGCTGTAAGGTTGATGTTCTCTAATACCGGCCCTTGAGCTTCTATCACTGCAATCTGAGGGGGTGGGGGTATTTTCTACTGTAAATACTGACTGAAACTCCTTGTTCAATTCTTTGCAGATCTCTTCGTCCGTCTCAGTGATGCTTCCATCCGCTCTCTTTAGCCTTAAAACCTGTTCTTTTACCTTCAGTTTTCCTCTGATAAAGCTGTGGAAAAGCTTGGGATTTTCTTTAGCCTTCCTGGTGATGTCCCTCTCATAATCTCTCTCTGCCTCTCTCCTTTTACTTAGGTAGTCATTTCTTGCTCTTTTGTAGGTTTGCCAGGCATTTATGTTTTTTCTCCTCCTATACCTTTTCCAGCATTTGTCTCTCCACTCCTTAGCTCTTTTACACCCATTATCGAACCATTTCTCTCTGGCATGAATTACACCTACTTTGGTGACAGGTATGCAGCAATCTACTATCTTCCCATATTTTTCACAAAAGATGTCATACATTTCTTGTACAGATTTGTTGTAAAATAAGGTTCTCCAGTCAATAACTGCAAAAAGCTCATTCATTTTGATGTAATCTCCTTTCGGATAGTTCCTCCTCATGTCCTCAGTGCCTCTACTCTCAGGAAGAATGTCTTCAATGATATACTCCATCAACAACACACAGTGGTCACTCTTTCCAATTGGTGGTTCATACTCAATATTTTCAATATCCAACACATTATCTGTGAACACTAGATCAAGTAGTGATGGCTCATCCCCACCCCTGGCTCTTGTTGGTTCCATTATATGTTGGTGTAGGAAAATCCCTTGTACGCAATCTAGGAATCTTGCCCCAAATGAGTCCTCACCACTGTGTGGGTCAAGATTTATCCAATCTATCTCTTTATGATTAAAGTCTCCCATAATCAAAATCCTACATTTTTTCTCCCGTGCCATGCTAACAACTGAGTTTATGACTTCAATAGTACCTATATGACTTTCCTCATAAATTTCGAGCCTATTTTGGTTCCTTGGTGGGTTGTATACAACAGTTATTATAATGCTCTCTGACCCAGTATTTATGCGAGCAACAAGAAATACCCTGAACTCACTTTCTATAGCCAAGTTTATTTCTTCAACTTGAATCCTCTCACTTATGAGCAGTGCTATCCCTCCACCAGTCCTCTCAGATCTTTCAACCCTTAGTATTCTGAAGCCCTTAGGAAAAGGTGTGTGTGTGTGTGTGTGTGTGTGTGTGTGTGTGTGTGTGTATGTGTGTGTGTGTGTGTGTGTGTGTGTGTGTGTGTGTGTGTGTGTGTGTGTGTGTGTCAAAAGAGATCTTTACTATACGAAAAAGAGAAAATCAAGAGTAATAAGGCACGTTCAAAAGGCAAGACTTAAAATGCAATTTTCTCATTCGACGTACCTTATAAATAGAGGAAGAGGAAAGGAAAGCATATTAAATATTTCTGTGGAAAAAGATGTGGTTGATAAATAAAATACAAAGAAACAATCATGGTCAAACTTATCAGATAATCGAATGCCAAGTCAGCTTTTGTCTCCCTTGGGGCATTAAAAAAGCAACATATGTGACCTCACTCAGATTAACTCAAGTCTCCTGATAACACAGCATTCTTTGATAGGATACAAGAGGCTTTTGAAAAATCATAGCTTACTTAAAGTAAAAGTATCTTTCTAATATATATATATATATATATATATATATATATATATATATATATATATATATATATATATATATATATATATATATGTATATATATATATATATGTATATATATATATATATATATATATATATATATATATATATATATATATATATATATATATATATATATATATATATATATATATATATATATATATATATATATATATATATATATATATATATATATATATATATATATATATATATATATATATATATATATATATATATATATGCATATATATAAATATATATATATATATATATATATATATATATATATATATATATATATATATATATATATATATATATATATATATATATATATATATATATATATATATATATATATATATATATATATATATATATATATATATATATATATATATATATATTATATATATATATATATATATATATATATATATATATATATATATATATATATATATATATATATATATATATATATATATATATATATATATATATGCAATTGTTCTCCAAACTTCACTGACTATGTGTCTTGCTTTGAATATCTATCCTCTTACCATGAGTTTTTGCTATCTTCTCACCCACATGCCGAAATTCTCTATACTGGAGACATCGGTGTATACTACAGTGAGAGGCTTTAATATTCTCTATTACTAATGAACTGAAGCTAGTTATCAAATATCTTATTCATCTTCCCCATCGATACGAATATGCACCCAACACTCTTATCCTATTTTTTTTAATTCTAACCCTTCAAACTACTCTTATTCTGTGCTTTTCCCTCATGGTAAAATTGACCACTCTGTGAACTCAGTCTCTTCCATTGTTGCTCTCCCTCCACCAATCCCTCCTACTCATCGCGGCCTTTGCCACTATGAGCGTACCTAATGTGAAGATTTGCGTAAGTTCCTCTTTGACTTCCCGTTGGATGACTACTGCTCTCGGTTCAGCAATCCTGATCAGGTAGCTGTAAAACTTGCCGACATCATAGCCTCGGAAATGGAGGCGTACATCCCCTTCTCTATGAAAACTTTTTCTCCCCTGCTACATGACTATGAATGCCAGGAGGCGGGCACAACAGTTGTAGCAAACCTTTCCTTCTGATTTAATTTATTCTGTTTTTATTGTAGTTAGGAATCACTGTACTGTTCAGATTCGAAGATTTATGGCTTCCTCTATAGGCAGGAAAGTTGATGACCTTAAAACCTCTCCCACTGAAAAATGTTTTTGGTCCTTAGCCAAAACCTTTCCAAAAACCTCTGCAATTCAAGCTTTCTCTCATTCGTTCTGACAGTTCTATAACTTGCTATCTCACTGACAAAGCCACTCTCTAACGTTCTCTATGTTCTACCAGCTCTTCAATATACGATTCCAGTGCACCTGTCTCTCAATCTTTACGCTTCTCTAACCCTATACCCTCCCTTATCCTTTCTTCATGCAATGTTCATAAGGTTCTTCGCTAGGTAAAGACGAACAAGGCATCTGGTCCCGATGGTATCCCTGCAAGGTTACTTAAGGAGTTTGCAGATGAACTGGCTCCCGTGCTTTGCCGTCTTTTTCGACTCAATCTCTCAAACAGTATCTATCCGTCATCTTGGAAGTGTGCTCTAGTTCAACCTTTTCCTAAGAAGGGTGACTGCACTATTCCATCTAACTATCGACCTCTTGCCCTAACCTCTGCTATCAGTAAAGTATTCGAAACTTTGCTCAATTCTCACTCCTTGAAACATTTTGAATCTAACTCGCTTATATATGATCACCATTACGGCTTAACAAGACAAGATTAAACTGGTAACCCTCTGTCCAATCTTACTCACGTATGGTCATCTTCTCTGGGCGGCTCTGGGGAATCCTTTGTCATTGCTTTATATATCTCTAAGGCTTTTGACAGAGTCTGACACAAGGCTCTGTTTTTCAAACTTCCTGCCTATGGCTTGACCACTTCTCTCTGTTCGCTGATTTCCAGTTATCTCTCTAACCGTTTCATAACTGTGATTGTTGATGCTGCAACATCTAGCCCATTCCCTGCCACCAGTGGTTTTCCACAGGTCCCTGTTCTTTCTCATATTCTGTTCCTCTTCTTCATCAACAATCTTCTTCAGTCCCCATCTGCCTCTCTTCTTCAAGCCTTTGTCGACGATTCTACCCTTCATTTTTCCTCTGCCTTTTCTTCACAACCCTCATCTGCTTCTCGTAATCTGTCTCGCATCACTTTTTCTCCTAACTTCAACTCCGATTTGCAGAGGGTATCTGAGTGGGATAACCAATATTTAGTTAATTTTAATACCCCAAGAACAGTTTCTGGCTATCTCTTTATCTTTTTTCCTCCTAATAGCCCTATTGTGTTCAAAACTAAAGAAATTTACCCTCTTAATGCTATCAACATATTGGTAATCTAGATTGCCTGTAACTTGTCTTGGAGGAGTCACATAATTAAAATAATTGGAGATTCTGGTTGTGCTCGTCATTACTTTAATTCTTTACAGTAATCTTAAATCCATAAAGGTCTTATCCGTCCTTCTTTATAATACTGTTGACACACTTGGGGTTCTTCTTTATACTTATTTCTTTGATAGGGTTGAATCTAAGGCAGTTAGACTCATTAATGACCCTTCTCTTACTTCTAATCTGGATTCTCTTTCTCTTCACTATGAGGTATCATCCCTATCTCGTTCCTATCTCTACTTTTTCCATCGCTGCTCTAATGAGTTGGCGAGCTGCATCCCTCCCCCCCTGCCGAGGTCACGCAAGACTCGCCAAACGGCCTCGTCTCAAAGGAACTGTTTGGAGATTTGTGGCTAGTTGATTGGTCGGTGCAGCGAATGCTTCTTGCCATCTACCTCCAGACAATGGCAATCTCTTCCTCCTTCTTTCCTTCTTAATTCTTATAATTCATCTTCCTTCAAATAGCTGCCAAATTCTGCCATATCTGTAAGTTCTCAATACTTTTACTATTCTTTCAGCCTGTCCATTTTTTTTTGTGTATCATTACCTCATCTATGCTTTGTCCTTAACCTTTTTCTTTCCCTTCGTCTTAATGAGGGTAGTTTCCTTGGCTGTCCCAGTGTCAAACTCATAATAAAAAAAAAATTGTTTGAACGTTGGTTATCAGGTCAAATCTTGAGCTCCGCATAAAGTATGCAAGCCTTGTCAGAAAAATTTGCAACAATGGTAAAAAGGAAAGAGAAAGAAACCAGTCACTGGTTTGAGCCCAGAAATTTAAAACATGTAGGCGACTGGTAC
>JAXCGZ010023409.1:0-42274 GCA_037179515.1 Halocaridina rubra
AACTTTAACCTTATTTTTTTCTCAGAAGCCTTATTAAAACTTTCTTTTACTGGCTTTGGCTTCACATTACCTTTGACATCTTTTGAAGCCTTCCAACAAACTTGTTTTAAATGTCCTTTCTTACCACATAAATTACATGTTAAATTCTTAAAGCGACATTTTGCACTATCATGAGGGTAACCACAGTGTTTACAAGAAACTGACTTACTCATGGGACCATTGGTTGGGGTTTTAACCTTTTGAACAACACCAGCCTTTTCAGAAACATAAGCTTGTTCAAAATTCAAAACTCTCTCAACTATTTGGATAGAAGACATAACCTTCAAATTTAAATTTTCAGCAACCAGATTTGAAAAATAAACCTCATTTTCAAGAGCCATAAACAACTGATCCCGCACACGAGAATCAAAGTTGCTACCAAAATCACAGTCTTTGGCTAGACACTTCAGGTCTGCATACAAATCTTTTAATGTCTCACCTCCTTTTTTCCTCCTTTGTTGAAAAGCCAATAAACTTCTATGATAACTAGGCTTTACATCATAATGTGCCTTAAGTAATTTGCATAGATCCTCATATGACTTAGTATGTGGTAAATCTGGGGCACAAATGTTTCCTAAAATAGCATAAACTTCAGTACCAATAGAAACCAGAAGTAAATTTTTTTTACTATTTGCCTCAGTTATTTCCAAATTTAAAAAATTTGCTTCCAACAAACTTAACCACAATTCAAAAGAAATCTTTGAAGGATTAAAATGATCAATGTTCACTCTGCGGTTAGCCCTATTTTCATTTTCTTGAGGCATGATTATAGGCTAAGTCACTGGGTGAACTGGTAATAATCTCAAAATACACAACATGCAATCATGGCACAGACAGAATAGGCTAAATATTATAGCACTGACAACATAAGCTAAACATCATAGAACTAGGCTAGGCCTATATGCAATTTGTTTTACTCCACTCCTCAAAACACTGGGGTTAAGCACCATATGCTTACGGTAGGCTATGATCAATCAAGGCTACCATACACAAAACACTGGAAACAAGGTTACCTATAAACACAATTGGCCTACCATAGGCTATCATCAATATAGGGTACACCTTGGAAAATAATCACTATAGCTTTCCAATCTTGAAAAAATCGGCAGCATTAGGCTTAAACAGTTATAATACGGCATCTATGAAGGCTCCAATGCTAACTGCAAAACTTGATCAAAACAGCCTATGGAGGGTGGCCACGGGAACGAAAATCTCAGAAGTCAGAAGCTTACCCAATTTACCGGCTACCTCAAAACTGCAAAAACTTCACTTAAATACTGCAAACCAGAAGTTCCTTTTGCTACTGCATTGGTCCTTTGTACCTCGTCGCCATTTGTTCCATACTATGATTAGATGGGAGAGGATAATCCATTTAAAATTGTGAGAAAAGTGGAGGTTTTATTACTCAAACTTAGATGTCCGACATGGCGTGTTCTACTACAGTGAAAACAACAAAACAATAGCGCAATGCAAAGCGCACGAATTAATCAGCTCAAAAGTTATACATAACATCACGAGAGGCTGTTAGATGCCTTATTAAATAAGTTAGTAACATAACTGTTATTTTCTAACTAAAAAAATAATTCCCACTTCTTGACTTTTGCAGATTATGATTATTTGCAATTTGTATTTTAGCTTATAGCTAATTCTAAATATACCTTGTTTACTCTTCTTGTACGTGTAGAAGAATAGCCCCGATATAAAGGCTGCTCCTATTTTCTGTCTGCTACGAGCCAAGAAAATTATGAGAGATTAAAACCAGTAACCTAACTTTTCATTATTATTCTCGTTTTATTTTATTTGCTTCCACTTGTTGCACCTAAAAATACTGTCTCTCCCTTGCATCTCTGCTATAATTGCCTGCCAGGGACCACCACTAAAATAGTCCTTAAAATGATATCAGAGCCAATTACTGCTCTAGAAATGTATCCTACAGATGAACTCACCAGGAGGGACAATGAGACGCTCTCTTTTGGCGCCGAGACTGCCCAGAGGCAACATCTTGCCTGGGTAGTCTAAGTTTATTTCAAATCTTAATTACGTGGCATCTTCACAGGAATTCATCTAGCACAACAAGGTGAGGGATAGTGTATGGTAAAGCTCGTGGGTCAAGCAAATTGGTTTATTTTCGAGAATTAGTTACATTCGTTACTGGATAAATCTTATGGATTTTTATTCTCTGATTTCCTTCCAATACACACGAAATTTTGTAGATTACCAAACTGGAATCTCACATGCCAAAGTTAATTCCTTAACCTGTAAATTACAGCTGATATACATTGCTGAGAAGTTTCTTTTCACTGAATGTGATAAACGAAAATCTCATCCTCTGAAGACTGGCTATGAGCCCGTAAAAATCTATCTCTTTTCCTAATAAATTCTAATTTCATTTCACCCCTTTCTATCATCGTAAATAAAGTGTTTTACGTCAAAAACTCGTCAATAAAGCTATTTGCTAAACAAAATGCAAATATTTAAAAGGTAATTTTTCCCAGTTGGCTTTGCAAATATTTCTTGTTAACCACAATTTAATGAATGCATACCGTATTTATCTTGCTAATTCTTCATATGTTGGGGATAAAGTGTTTTGAGTTATAAGTTGCAAATACCTCAAAAGGTGGTTTTGCACCCTTTTTTTTTCATTGCAAAGTTCTTGATAACTAAAAGTGAATGAATACTGTATTTATCTCGTAGATTCTTCCTTTATCCTAAATAGAGTGTTACCATATTAATTGTTAATCAGTAATAAGCATTGCAACTTTTGTGGTTGCCCACAATTTAAGGAATACATACAGTACTGTATTTGTCTTGCTTATTCTTCATTTATTGTGAATATATTGTTTTCTTTAAAACCAGTAAAGAATTAATGGTTTTGTATGCTATTATGGTAGTATAAATATTTCTGGTTAGCTGTGAATAACCAATATATATTCATCCAGTAGAATGACATTGGAAACTCATTATATGTGTGCTCATGCTTTCAGTTTCCCATTATAAACAGTGTGTCATTTCTGTTTCTGAAATTGCAGTGTCCTGTATTCTACTCTGCCTGTGTGACAGAGGTAATCATCGAGTTGAGGCCAAAGTCTTGGCATACGTCCGTGATGCCGGGAAACGAAATCGTACTCACCACCTCCGGGATTCGAGGCAGCATTTCATAAAATTTAATTTGAGAAATTTAATTCAATTCTTTTAATGTCATTGCATTTCCAAAATTAAAAGAAAGTTGAATTCTGAGTTTCATTTAACCGACTAATGGTAATAGAGATGGGGTGTTCAAGTACAAATATCTGTCCTGTCTGTTTGTGAGCTCTTAACCGAGCTCGGTACTTTGAGTCCCCTTAGTAAAACAGAATCTTAACAACACTCTAGCATCCTAAACCCCCACAAGGAGAAAAAACCTAAATGCCGGGCAAACCTACAAAAGAGCAAGAAATGACTACCTAAGTAAAAGGAGAGAGGCAGAGAGAGACTATGAGAGGGACATCACCAGGAAGGCTAAAGAAATTCCCAAGCTTTTCCACAGTTTTATCAGAGGAAAACTGAAGGTACAAGAACAGGTTTTAAGGCTTCAGAGAGCGGATGGAAGCATCACTGAGACGGATGAAGACATCTGCAAAGAATTGAACAACGAGTTTCAGTCTATATTTACATTGGAAAATACCCCACCTCCTCAGATTGCAGAGATAGAAGCTCAAGGGCCGGTATTAGAGAATATCAACCTTACAGCCACAGAGGTTGTGGGGGTTTGTTTGATGCTAGAATGTTTTTAAGATTCTGTTTTACTAAGGGGACTCAAAGTACCGAGCTCGGTTAAGAGCTCACAAACAGACAGGACAGATATTTGTACTTGAACACCCTATCTTCAATACCATTAGTCGGTTAAATGAAACTCAGAATTCAACTTTCTTTTAATTTTGGAAATGCAATGACATTAAAAGAATTGAATTAAATTTCTCAAATTAAACTTTATGAAATGCTGCCTCGAATCCCGGAGGAGGTGAGTATGAGTTCGTTTCCCGGCACCACGGACGTATGCCAAGACTTTGGCCTCAACTCGATGATTACCTCTGTCACACAGGCAGAGTAGAATACAGGACACTGCAATTTCAGAAACAGAAATGACACAGTTTATAATGGGAAACTGAAAGCATGAGCACACATATAATGAGTTTCCAATGTCATTCTACTGGATGAATATATATAGGTTATTCACAGCTAACCAGAAATATTTATGAATATATATAGGTTATTCACAGCTAACCAGAAATATTTATGCTACCATAATAGCATACAAAACATTAATTCTTTACTGGTTTTAAAGAAAATAATATATTCACAATAAATGAAGAATAAGCAAGACAAATACAGTACTGTATGTATTCCTTAAATTGTGGGCAACCACAAAAGTTGCAATGCTTATTCCTGATATGAAATTAATATGGTAAAACACTCTATTTAGGGTAAAGGAAGAATCTACGAGATAAATACAGTATTCATTCACTTTTAGTTATCAAGAACTTTGCAATAAAAAAAGGGTGCAAAACCACCTTTTGAGGTATTTGCAACTTATAACTCAAAACACTTTATCCCCAACATATGAAGAATTAGCAAGATAAATACGGTATGCATTCATTAAATTGTGGTTAACAAGAAATATTTGCATAGCCAACTGGGAAAAATTACCTTTTGAATATTTGCAATTTGGCTTTTTGGCAAATAGCTTTATTGACGAGTTTTTGAAGTAAAAAAAAACACTTTATTTACGATGATAGAAAGGGGTGAAATGAAATTAGAATTTATTAGGAAGAGAGATATATTTTTACGGGCTCATAACTAGTCTTCAGAGGATGAGATTTTCGTTTATCACATTCAGTGAAAAGAAACTTCTCAGCAATATATATCAGCTGTAATTTACAGGTTAAGGAATTAACTTTGGCATGTGAGATTCCAGTGTGGTAATCTACAAAATTTCGTGTGACTGGGAATGGAATCTGAGAATAGAAATCCATAAGATTTATCAAGTAACGAATGTAACTAATTCTCGAAAATAAACCAATTTGCTTGACCCACGAGCTTTACCATACACTATCCCTCACCTTGTTGTGCTAGATGAATTCCTTGTTGTGCTAGATGAATTCCTGTGAAGATGCCACGTAAAATATTGAAAATAAACTTAGACCACCCAGGCGAGATGTTGCCTCTGGGCAGTCTCGGCGCCAAAAGAGAGCGTCTCCTTGTTGTGCTTCGTGACGTCATCTATAGGAGACATTCCTAGAGCAGTATTTGGCTCTGATTTCATTTTAAGGACTATTTTAGTGGTGGTCCCTGGCAGGCAATTATAGCAGAGATGCAAGGGAGAGACAGTATTTTTAGGTGCAACAAGTGGAAGCAAATAAAATAAAACGAGAATAATAATGAAAAGTTAGGTTACTGGTTATTCTTTTCTTAATTTTCTTGGCTCGTTACAGACAGAAAAATAGGAGCAGCCTTTATATTGGGGCTATACTTCTACACGTACAAGAAGAGTAACTAAGCTATTTAAAATTAGCTATAAGCAAAAATACAAATTGCAAATAATCATAATCTGCGAAAGTCAAGAAGTGGGAATTAATTTTTTTAGTTAGAAAATAACAGTTATATTAAAGGGAATTATTTTAATTTTTTTAGTTAGAAAATAACAGTTATGTTACTAATTTAATTAATAAGGCATCTAACAGCCTCTGTTGACATTGAGCGAAACACTCTGTCACAAAGGCCCTTTCTAGAGAATATTGATTTAGCAAAATTCTACTACAGAAGGCGAAAAAAGAACAGAGGAAGTTACGGTGACTTCAGTGTTATTATGAGGGATGAGATATCCTTCTCATGGAAAAGAACAAATGAATAATAAGAATGGGATCCACCACTGGAACATATCATACTATTAGTAAAAGTAAACAAGTCTTGTAAACAAAACATTAAATGACATGCAAAACATAAAAGAAATGTGATCAAATTCAAATTTCAAGAAAATTAAATCACAATTAGATATCAGTGAATATCAATATTTAAGTTTATGAATGCTTCACATGCAAGAAGGCAATAATATAATATACAAAATAAAATACAGTATACGCAAATTAAACATTTGAACCACGTCGTCACTAACATTGGCGACTGGATTTAAAACAGTTTCAGCTATTCAACACTAAACTAAAATGTTTCTGCCAAGTTCTGGCTTTCAAAGTCCCACAAAGGGAAATATAAAACTACGATCAAGAAATTATTCTTCACCTTTTTCGTTTTCCATTAGGAATAACGTTTGTACGCTAAAGTAAACAAGTACAGTACAGTATTAAAGACATAAAAGATAAACATAAAAATAAACAACACATTAGAGAAGTAATCTTTACTGACTAGCCAAATTTAGGCTAACAGCACCAGCCTCCTCATTTGAGGGTAACGACCGTCGACTTAGTAGATCAGCAAGGTCATTGTCCTTGCCATGAACATGTTGGGCAGTGAATTTGAAAAGATTCAGGTAAAGTGCCCACCTTTTCAGACGAGGATTTAGCTTGTCTGCAGTCTGTAAATATAGGAGAGGTCGGTGGTCGGTTCTCAGTGTAAAATGTTGGCCATACAGATGGACTTCAAATTTCTTTATGGCCCAATATGCAGCTAGAGCTTCCTTCTCCACAGTGGAGTAATTTCGCTCTGCAGGGCGAAGCCTGCGGCTTGCATATCGCACTGGAGCTACTTCTGCTGAGTTGTCTGATCGGGCTTGCAAGAGCACGGCACCCAGGCCTTCGTCTGAGGCGTCGGTCTGCAAGATAAATGGAAAATCAGGGTTTACCAGTTGTAATACTGGCTCACCTGCCAATGCTTCTCGGAGCTTGAAAAATGCTCTCTCCGCTTCATCTGTCCATTTGACAGGGGAGGATTTACTTTGCTTCGAGGAGGTCAGTTGCTGCAAAGGGGCAGCGATAGTATTAAAGTGTGGAATGAACCGTTGGTAGTAGCCGACACTACCCAGGAATGATCTCAGTTGAGTGACAGTAGCAGGTTTCTCCATATCCTTAATAGCTTGTACCCTGTCATGTATAGGGGACATAACTCCTTCTCCAACCACGTGGCCGAGATACTGCAATTGTGTGAAACCAATCTCACATTTGGAAGGCTTTAAATGAAGTCCATGCTGGTTCAGACGAGTGAGAACTCTGCGGAGAGTCTCGAGGTGCGATGACCAATCCTGAGAATGCACCAGGATGTCGTCTATAAAGCATGAAACATTTTCGAGATCCTGTAGTACTATCCTCATGAGTCTGCTGAAGCAGCCAGGGGCATTTACCATACCAAAAGGCATGACCCTGAACTGATATAGACCATATCTTGTGGAAAAAGCTGTAAGAGGCTTGGTAGTCTCGCTCAACGGGACTTGCCAAAATCCACTGGCCAGATCCAACTTGGACAGGTAACGGGCTTGAGAAAGCAACGAGAAAATATGCTCGGCGTCAGCAATGGGCTCTCCATCAAAGATGGTACGGGAGTTAAGCTTACGACAGTCAAGGCAGAACCTGTGACTGCCATCTCGCTTACGCACTGCCAGTAACGGCGAACACCAAGGCGAAATGCTCTTTTCAACTATTCCGAGGCGGACCCAAGTGTCAAGATCTTCCTTCAGCCGTAAGGACAGCTGGTGGGGAAGACCATAGGAGTGCCGAAATGGCTCTGGGTCAGTCAGTCTGGCATGATGCTCAAGGGTAGTGGTAATGCCTGGGAGGTCGTTGAAGACATTCTCATAGTCCTCAAATAGCTTGTTCAGCTGTTCCCGTTGACTCGGTTGCAGTCTGGAGTTAATAATACAATTACTCTCACTTTCTTTTCGGTGTGTGGGAATGGCAGGATCCCTGTGGGCCTCCGGGTCCTCACAATAAAGCTTCAGCTGGTTAATGTGGTATTTCCGGTTAATGCCATCAACATTTAGCACATAATTGTCAGGGGTCACCCGGTGTACCACAGTGTACGGTCCTTTCCAGCGTAGCATTAGCTTGCGGGTATCTGTTGGAAGAAGTAACAGAGCTCGATCTCCGGGTGTCAGGGCACGACGCTGCGCACGCTTGTCAAAGAGGAGCTTGGCAGTCTGCTGGTGACCCTTAATGGCTAATTGTGCAGTTTTCCATGCCTTTTTGAGGTGAGACGAAAACTTCAAAATATACTCATGGACGTCCATATCGTCATCTTCGATGGTAGGTGAGTCCCAACATTCTGCCAAGAATTCTACTGGGCCTCTGACCTTATGACCATAAATCATCTCGAAAGGCGAGTATCCAGTAGTGTCGTGGGGCGTGTCTCTGAAGGAGAAAAGTGCAGCAGGGACGTACTTGTCCCACTGCCTAGGCATATCTATCACTAGCTTGCGCAAACATCGCTTCAATGTCCCGTTATAGCGTTCGCATGCTCCATTTGATTGGGCATGATAGACACTCGTACGAATGTGCTTGATTTCTAAAAGGTTACAGAAAGCCTCAAAGTGCCTACTTGTAAACTGACTTCCATTGTCAGAAGTGACCTGCTCAGGAAAGCCAACCCTGGAGCACATTTCAAATAGGGCTTGAGCGACTGCTTCAGTTGTGATAGAAGGCAGTGGCACTGCATCTGGGTACCTTGTTGCCAGGTCAACATATACCAGGAGGAATTTTTTTCCCGTGGACGAAGCTGGATTAATAGGACCTAGTATGTCCATAGCGACCTTGGAAAATGGCTCCATTGAGAGCTTAGTTATCCCCAGGGGAACTTTCGGTACCGGTGCCGTTGAGGTGGATTGACAGACAGGGCAGGAGCCTACATATCTGTCTACCTCGGTGTACATGTTTGGCCATGCAAAAGCCTTCTGAAGGACCTGCCGAGTTTTTGCTTTGCCTCTGTGTCCACTCAGAGGTAAATGGTGTGCCACATACATAGCCTGGCGGCGCAACGAAGCGGGCACCACCAATTGTTTAAAGGTGTGGCCATCTTGAGTCACATGCCTACGAAGTACTCCATTTTCAAGGGCGTAAGTGATCTTGCCTCCTCCTCTCACTTTGAAGGTCCTTCTCTCGGTGGCCTGCTGCATCCAGCGTTTGAGGCTGGGACAGTCTTGCTGCAATTTGGCAAAGTCTGGACGGGACTTCAATGGCTCGAGAGGTGCATCATCTGGTAAAGGAGGGGGAAACTCTCCACGTTCCACATTACGTGTACTGACTGCAGCAGACTCAACGGAGTCAGTCGGAGAATCGTCCATATTCTTGGCATCGATGCCAGGAGTTGCTGCTGAAATGGCTTCATGTGACTTCCCCTGAGGGAAGTTATAATGAGAAATGTCCTTATGGTAGAGGTCGGCCTGGAAAGTAGGAACTAGGTTCAGTGCACGACCCATCAAGACAGGGTACATAAGCTCAATCATTGCCACAGCTGGGGCTTTTCCCTTGTAGTATTTGCAATCCAGGTTAATGACACAGCAGCGTCGTATTTGGGGTGTTCCTTCAGCAACCCGCACACGAACAACTTTGCTGGTAAAATCTTCATCCCTGATGAATCTCTCGTCAACAAGTATGCCATTGGCCCCAGTGTCAAGGGCTATCTCAGCTTCCACACCATTTATGGTTTCTAGGCATTTTGGGATCATTTCCAGATCATCATGTTCGATGAATTCCACATTGTCAAGTTTGTGTGGTGGTTCCTCGGCATTATCCTCATTGGCCCTTTCTGGCCCTGTTTCCACAACATGGGCTGAGTTAGTGGCCAGACGGCTATGTGGGCCGCCGCTGTGTGAGGGAGCGTGGTGGCTCTTAGAGTTTGGCTGAAAACCCTGGGAAGGTGGAGCAGAGTAATGGCCTTTGCCTCTTAACTGCTGAGGCTTAGGTCTTACCGGGTCATCCTTCTTGAGTGTGGGTGCATGGCCGTAATAAGACTTAGGAGTGTGAGGAGGATGAGCTGGACGATTGAAGTTCTGCAAGGGGCTCTTGTGCTTCCCGTTCCTGTAATCTCTATTTCCGGATAAAGGACTACTGTCTGGGATTCCCGCTCGAAGCCGAGCAAGCGCAGGCTCATGTTCACGTTGTGCTTGTGCCTCCTCACGTTGTGCTTGTGCCTGTGCCTCCTCACGTGCTTGTGCCTCCAGCTTATTTCGGCGTTCAACCATCTTCTCATGAGCCCATTCGAAGAGCTTCTTCTCTGGGGAAAGACCGTATCTCTCACCCCCTAGCAATCATTGTGTCTAGGTAACGCTCCTCATCAAATGTTTGGATGGTTTCCATGTTTGTTTCCTGTGCCTGCCTGGTTGCCATGGTGGTTTCCTAAACAGTCAATAACGAAGTGCCAAAACAACCACACAGAAAAACAAATCTCTACAATACAGTAGTAGAAAAAAAAAATGAAAGAACCACACAACACCACAGTTCAAACTTGAACGTAAAAGTGATCTCAAAATCTCACCATAAAAGTGACTCAAAATTCAATCAATGCAACAGCAGCAAAATGTTGCAAAACAGTGCATGAAACACTGGTAATACAGAATGGCAGTCGTGCCTGCTTAACAGCAATATGTGGCAGTACCTGCGGTTATTGCGCAAATGAAAGGAATGAGCAACACAATCAAGTGCAACAGCAACAAAATGTTGCAAAACAGTGTATGAAACACTGGTAATACAGAATGGCAGTCGTGCCTGCTTAACAGCAATACGTGGCAGTACCTGCAGTTATGGTGCAAATGAAAGGAATGAGTAACAACGAATTTTACCGACTAGCACCCAGTGCCTGAGAGTACAATCAAGTACAGTATAGCGGTCGTGCCTGCGTATGAGCGCGTATATGGCAGTACCCACAAATAAAATGTCGTAATACGAACAAGTACAGTATCGCGGTCGTGCCTGCGTATGAGCGCGTATATGGCAGTACCCACAAATAAAATGTCGTAAGTAATACGAACAAGTACAGTATCGCGGTCGTGCCTGCGTATGAGCGCGTATATGGCAGTACCCACAAATAAAATGTCGTAAGTAATACGAACAAGTACAGTATCGCGGTCGTGCCTGCGTATGAGCGCGTATATGGCAGTACCCACAAATAAAATGTCGTAAGTAAAATTCTGGAGTGTTACCAAAAAGGCACAGATCCTATGCAAAATACACCAACGATAAGCTAACAGCTTACTAGGCAGCCAGATTACACATTTCTACTAGTAATGAGAAAATTTATTTTCATGTGACAACTCAAACACATGAAAGGCTTAGCCTAGGCTCGATAAATGACACCAAAGTTTTCTTCCAATCTATGAGCAGTCAATGCTTGAATATAAAACACAATTATAAGCAAAAATACTTAATATGCTTTCTCCCAATTCCTAATTCCAAGGAAATTAAACAATTCCTAACAAGTATCACCCTTTAACGGATATATAAAACACGAATGTTTTAAAACTCAATCTTATCACGCAAATAAATGAAATTTTATATAACACGTCTTCTCGTCATGCAAAATTTCTTAAGTCTGTTACCACATAATCTCATGTAGATTTCCTGAAATATTGTTTACCACATGGGAAACAAGAAAATATTAGTTACCATAATCAATATTGAAAATAAAGAAAAATTTCTTATCCGCAACGTTTCTAGCGCGAAAATTTTCGTGTGCAGCCTAAGATTCATTCATCTCAATAATCGAGCCAATGGTAATCGGGTTTCAGGTGCAATGTTAAAAAGCAAAATAAAAATAAATTTATAAAATCAGTCTGTCTGTTCGGGTCCCTGTTCGGGCGCCAATTATGTGGGGGTTTGTTTGATGCTAGAATGTTTTTAAGATTCTGTTTTACTAAGGGGACTCAAAGTACCGAGCTCGGTTAAGAGCTCACAAACAGACAGGACAGATATTTGTACTTGAACACCCTATCTTCAATACCATTAGTCGGTTAAATGAAACTCAGAATTCAACTTTCTTTTAATTTTGGAAATGCAATGACATTAAAAGAATTGAATTAAATTTCTCAAATTAAACTTTATGAAATGCTGCCTCGAATCCCGGAGGAGGTGAGTATGAGTTCGTTTCCCGGCACCATGGACGTATGCCAAGACTTTGGCCTCAACTCGATGATTACCTCTGTCACACAGGCAGAGTAGAATACAGGACACTGCAATTTCAGAAACAGAAATGACACAGTTTATAATGGGAAACTGAAAGCATGAGCACACATATAATGAGTTTCCAATGTCATTCTACTGGATGAATATATATAGGTTATTCACAGCTAACCAGAAATATTTATGAATATATATAGGTTATTCACAGCTAACCAGAAATATTTATGCTACCATAATAGCATACAAAACATTAATTCTTTACTGGTTTTAAAGAAAATAATATATTCACAATAAATGAAGAATAAGCAAGACAAATACAGTACTGTATGTATTCCTTAAATTGTGGGCAACCACAAAAGTTGCAATGCTTATTCCTGATATGAAATTAATATGGTAAAACACTCTATTTAGGGTAAAGGAAGAATCTACGAGATAAATACAGTATTCATTCACTTTTAGTTATCAAGAACTTTGCAATAAAAAAAGGGTGCAAAACCACCTTTTGAGGTATTTGCAACTTATAACTCAAAACACTTTATCCCCAACATATGAAGAATTAGCAAGATAAATACGGTATGCATTCATTAAATTGTGGTTAACAAGAAATATTTGCATAGCCAACTGGGAAAAATTACCTTTTGAATATTTGCAATTTGGCTTTTTGGCAAATAGCTTTATTGACGAGTTTTTGAAGTAAAAAAAAACACTTTATTTACGATGATAGAAAGGGGTGAAATGAAATTAGAATTTATTAGGAAGAGAGATAGATTTTTACGGGCTCATAACTAGTCTTCAGAGGATGAGATTTTCGTTTATCACATTCAGTGAAAAGAAACTTCTCAGCAATATATATCAGCTGTAATTTACAGGTTAAGGAATTAACTTTGGCATGTGAGATTCCAGTGTGGTAATCTACAAAATTTCGTGTGACTGGGAATGGAATCTGAGAATAGAAATCCATAAGATTTATCCAGTAACGAATGTAACTAATTCTCGAAAATAAACCAATTTGCTTGACCCACGAGCTTTACCATACACTATCCCTCACCTTGTTGTGCTAGATGAATTCCTTGTTGTGCTAGATGAATTCCTGTGAAGATGCCACGTAAAATATTGAAAATAAACTTAGACCACCCAGGCGAGATGTTGCCTCTGGGCAGTCTCGGCGCCAAAAGAGAGCGTCTCCTTGTTGTGCTTCGTGACGTCATCTGTAGGAGACATTCCTAGAGCAGTATTTGGCTCTGATTTCATTTTAAGGACTATTTTAGTGGTGGTCCCTGGCAGGCAATTATAGCAGAGATGCAAGGGAGAGACAGTATTTTTAGGTGCAACAAGTGGAAGCAAATAAAATAAAACGAGAATAATAATGAAAAGTTAGGTTACTGGTTATTCTTTTCTTAATTTTCTTGGCTCGTTACAGACAGAAAAATAGGAGCAGCCTTTATATTGGGGCTATACTTCTACACGTACAAGAAGAGTAACTAAGCTATTTAAAATTAGCTATAAGCAAAAATACAAATTGCAAATAATCATAATCTGCGAAAGTCAAGAAGTGGGAATTAATTTTTTTAGTTAGAAAATAACAGTTATATTAAAGGGAATTATTTTAATTTTTTTAGTTAGAAAATAACAGTTATGTTACTAATTTAATTAATAAGGCATCTAACAGCCTCTGTTGACATTGAGCGATACACTCTGTCACAGAGGAATGCAAAGCACTGATGGATTTAGATGTTCATAAAACTACAGGTCCTGATCACATATCCCCTCATGTACTTAAAAAATGCACAAACTCAATATCAGTGGCACTAAGTATCATATCTAAAAAGTTACTGGAGTCAGGGGAGATTCCAAGATGCTAGAAACAAGCAAATGTGATACCTATCTTCAAAAAGGGAAGGAGGGATACGGCTCTGAACTATAGACCAGTTTCCTTAACCAGCATAGTTTGAAAAGTTATAGAGAAACTACTAAGGAAACATATCTCTCTTCACTTGGAATCCTTCAACTTTTTGTCAGTGAGGCAACATGGCTTCAGAGATGGTAGATCAACAGTAACAAACTTATTAGAATTTTATGATGAGGTAAGCCGAATCTTACATGAAAAAGAGGGCTGGGCAGATTGCATATTCCTAGACTTCCAGAAAGTGTTTGACACTGTTCCACATGGGAGACTTATGTAGAAGCTGCAAGCAATGGCTAGAATAGGTGGAAATGTCTTGGAATGGATAAAAACTTACTTAGAAGGAAGGGAACAGAGGGTTAAGTAAGACACTCAGTGTTTGCATGTACAAGAGTTAGTAGTGGAGTTCCACAGGGTTCAGCTTTAGGACCACTTTTGTTAAAAACGAGAACAATGGTAGAGAACTTCAGGAGGATCTAAATAGTCTGCATAAGTAGTCAGAAAAGTGGCTAATGAAATTCAATACTTCAAAATGTAAGGTAATGAGAATGGGTACAAGTGCAAGAAGGCCCAAGCTGGACTACTCGGTGGCTGGAGTACAACTTCAAGAGACAGAAAATGAGAGAGATCTAGCAGTAAACATACTGGCAGATTTGTCTCCAGAAATACATATAAATGGCATAGTAAGGGCAGCATATGCATTCTTATCAAATGTAAGGGTAGCCTTCAGGCACATGGACAAGGAAATATTCAGAAATATTTATATTACCTATGTGAGGCCAAAACTCGAATATGCAGCCCCCTTTTGGAATCCACAAAAGCACATAACTAAGCTTGAAAAAGTTCAAAGACATGCCACGAATCTGGTGCCAGATATACGCAATCTCAGTTATGGTGAGAGGCTGAGGGAATTAGACTTACCATCACTCGAAGCTAGAAGATTGAGGGGGATATGGCGACAGTCTTTAAATTCCTTCATGGTTATGATAGAGTGGATAAGGATCGATATTTTGATATGGCTGGCTCTAGAACTAGAGTTCATAGTTTGAAGCTTCGTAAGAAAACTTGTTTGCAGGATGTAAGGAAATACTTTTTCAGTGTAAGAGTAGTTGATAATTGGAATTGGCTAAGCGAGGAGGTAGTTAATGCTATCTCAATCCATAGTTTCAAGGACAGGTATGATAAGTATCACTAAGTATAAATTGGAACCGATGAGGAGACGGGAAGATACGAGCTTTGGGCTCATTTGACACTGTTCCACATGGGAGACTTATTAGGAAGCTGCAATCAATGGCTAGAATAGGTGGAAATGTTTTGGAATGGATAAAAACTTACTTGGAAGGAAGGGTAGCCTTCAGGCACATGGACAAGGAAATGTTCAGAAATATTTATGTAACCTATGTGAGTCCAAAACTCGAATATGCAGCCCCCTTTTGGAATTCGCACTTGAAAAAGCACATAGCTAAGCTTGAAAAAGTTCAAAGACATACCACGAAACTGGTGCCAGAAATACGCAATCTCAGTTATGATGAGAGGCTGAGGGAATTAGACTTACCATCACTCGAAGCTAGAAGAGTAAGAGGGGATATGGTGGCAGTCTTTAAATTCCTTCATGGTTATGATAGAGTGGATAGGGATCGATATTTCGATATGGCTGGCTCTAGAACTAGAGGTCATAGTTTGAAGCTTCGTAAGAAAACTTCTTTGCAGGATGTAAGGAAATACTTTTTCAGTGTAAGAGTAGTTGATAATTGGAATTCGCTAAGCGAGGAGGTAGTTAATGCTATCTCAATCCATAGTTTTAAGGACAGGTATGATAAGTATCACTAAGTCTAAAATGGAACCGATCAGGAGTCGGGAAGATACGAGCTTTGGGCTCTTTCCCGTAAACACAATTAGGTAATCACAATTAGGTAATCACACACACACACACACACACACACACACACACACACACACACACACACACACAGCACACACACAATGCTATCTCAATCCATAGTTTTAAGGACAGGTATGATAAGTATCACTAAGTCTAAAATGGAACCGATCAGGAGACGGGAAGATACGAGCTTTGGGCTCTTTCCCATAAACACAATTAGGTAATCACACACACACACACACCACACACACACACACACACAAATATATATATATATATATATATATATATATATATATATATATATATATATATATATATATATATATTAGCCTCTGTGGCTCAAGCGGTAGCGCCCGCGACTTTGAGGCATCAGGTCAAGGGTTTGCGCCCCGTCATGATCTTAGTATAGCAAGGGCTTTCATTCAGAGCAATGATTACGTCTACAAAACAAGTCCTTCTCATGAAGGCAACCATCCTAGCCCTTGGTAGAAATGGGAGTCCGTGATGTAAAACCGGAAAATATATATATATATATATATATATATATATATATATATATATATATATATATATATATATATATATATATATATATATATATTTATATATATATATATATATATATATATATATATATATATATATATATATATATATATATATATATATATATATATATATATATATATATATATATATATATATATATATATATATATATATATATATATATATATATATATATATATATATATATATATATATATATATATATATATATATATATATATATATATGTTCTGTCATATTCCGTCTTTTATGGATATATATATATATATATATATATATATATATATATATATATATATATATATATATATATATATATATATATATATATATATATATATATATATATATATATATATATATATATATATATATATATATATATATATATATATATATCTCCCGTCTTTTATGGAAAAAGTTCAAAGACATGCCACGAAACTGGTGCCAGAAATACGCAATCTCGGTTATGATGAGAGGCTGAGGGAATTAGACTTGCCATCACTCGAAGCTAGAAGAGTAAGGGGGGATATGGTTACAGTCTTTAAATTCCTTCATCGTTATGATAGAGTGAATAGGGATCGATATTTCGATATGGCTGGCTCTAGAACTAGAGGTCATAGTTTGAAGCTTCGTAAGAAAATTTGTTTGCAGGATGTAAGGAAATACTTTTTCAGTGTAAGAGTAGTTGATAATTGGAATTGGCTAAGCGAGGAGGTAGTTAATGCTATCTCAATCCATAGTTTTAAGGACAGGTACGATAAGTATCACTAAGTCTAAAATGGAACCGATCAGGAGACGGGAAGATACGAGCTTTGGGCTCTTTCCCGTAAACACAATTAGGTAATCACAATTAGGTAATCACACACACACATCACTAAGTCTAAAATGGAACCGATCAGGAGACAGGAAGATACGAGCTTTGGGCTCTTTCCCGTAAACACAATTAGGTAATCAATTAGGTAATCACACACACACATCACTAAGTCTAAAATGGAACCGATCAGGAGACAGGAAGATACGAGCTTTGGGCTCTTTCCCGTAAACACAATTAGGTAATCAATTAGGTAATCACACACACACATCACTAAGTCTAAAATGGAACCGATCAGGAGACAGGAAGATACGAGCTTTGGGCTCTTTCCCGTAAACACAATTAGGTAATCACAATTAGGTAATCACACACACACATCACTAAGTCTAAAATGGAACCGATCAGGAGACAGGAAGATACGAGCTTTGGGCTCTTTCCCGTAAACACAATTAGGTAATCACAATTAGGTAATCACACACACACATCACTAAGTCTAAAATGGAACCGATCAGGAGACAGGAAGATACGAGCTTTGGGCTCTTTCCCGTAAACACAATTAGGTAATCACAATTAGGTAATCACACACACACATCACTAAGTCTAAAATGGAACCGATCAGGAGACAGGAAGATACGAGCTTTGGGCTCTTTCCCGTAAACACAATTAGGTAATCACAATTAGGTAATCACACACACACACACACACACACACACACACACACACATATATATATATATATATATATATATATATATATATATATATATATATATATATATATATATATATAGTGTTCATGTGATATTAAACCTAAATTTTGTTGCTTTTTGTTGTTTATTGATTTATTTTTCTTATTCCAAGGTTTTGATTGAAATATTTTTTTCATTTTTTTCAGTCAATTAGTTTTTGTAATAAATATAAATTTTTAAATTAATCATTCTCAGTGTATTTATGTTTTTGTTAATTTTAATATTTATTATATGGTCTATATTAGCTTACAGAAAACGACTAAATAATTCACAATGATTATCAGGGTTTTATAAATCAAATTAACAAATCAAATTTATTAAGCAAGCTTCCTCTCCCAGGTAGACTTTTTGGCCTGACCAGTGGGATCAATCTGCCAAGTGAACCTTGAGATTTTTTTTTTTTTTTTTTTTTAAGCAGGCCGCTAATACAACTAGACATAAAATTGCACTGAAATAGAATCATCATTTTGATTACAAATCTCTACTTAAACCTGAATAAACATTTGTCGAAGTAAATACTATATATTCATAAGTAAAATTTAATGTTCAGTAACACTACTACCACAAGTAAGTAAGTAAGTAAGTAGGAATGTAAGTATAAATAAGTAGGAAAGTAAATAAATAAGTAAGGAAGAAATTATGTAAGTGAACATTAACAGGCGGTTGGTAAAGTAGGCACTTTAAACTCTCTCAATATAATTGTGTCCTTGATGCACACGATTATGGTCAGCTTGAACGTGTATATATATATTGCTAGGAGTGCCACAGTTGACACATTACACTCGAAAAGAATCAGTGTCAAAACAAAGTTGTACCCGGAATTAAAGGAAATTCATTGTTACTTTCAGCCAGTCCTTCAGTTCTTATAACCAACTAGACACCATGCCTGGTCCCTGCGGTAAAGGTAAGAATGAATTTAGATTTTTTCTTTCTTTCTTTTTTTTTTTAAGTGAATGTCCCACGTGACACTGTTTACATTTTAGATGTTTTAGACCACAGAAATATTTTAGATGTTTTGAGGATAGAAATATTTTAGATGCTTAAAGTATAGAAATAGTTTAGATGTTTTGAGTATTCATATCTTCTTATGTATCGACTGCAAAATTCATGTTTTAGTAATTGCTGTGATTTAGCAAATGTTTGAGAGATTTGCTCAAATTTTAATAAATTTAATTAAAGCTTTAACTATTTACTCTAAAACCATTTCTGATATATATATATATATATATATATATATATATATATATATATATATATATATATATATATATATATATATATATATATATATATATATATATATATATATATATATATATATATATATATAGAGATAGATGAGAGAGAGAGAGAGAGAGAGAGAGAGAGAGAGAGAGAGAGAGAGAGAGAGAGAGAGCTTTTAATTTTAAAGTATTATATCTATTTTAATTTAATTTTGTTGCGCTTTTTTTTAATGTGTTGGAGAAGGTGATTTTTTGGACTGATTTTGTTATTATGATAAAAAACCTTTCTTAATTTTTATTGATAACTGATCCTTTTAATTCTTGGACCGTTACTTTAAAACATTTTAGTAAATGACCCATTAATGGCTAATTAAGTAGTTTTTATAAGATATAACATTTCTATAATCATCTAGATGCAGTATAATTATTATAGAATAGTTTTTAATACATACTGCAGTTTGTAATAATTGCTTTAGAATAGTTTTTTTTTGGGGGTTTGATGTTTTCTTTAAAGCTTGATGTTATATTATATATTCAGCTGCCCGGATGATGTATATTTGAAATATACGAAAGCGCTTAATGGTCCTCTGCTATATTCTTTATTTCCCTGTGGCTCTTTACACATATAATCATCACATGTTTTATACTGATTAAGATGCATTAGTATATATATATATATATATATATATATATATATATATATATATATATATATATATATATATATATATATATATATATATATATATATATATGTGTGTGTGTACAGTGGCTAGTACAGTGGTAACGCGCTGGCTTCGCATTCATGAGGTCGAAAGATCGGTTCCCGTCCAAGACCGAGAGTTTAAGCTGTTTACTGGCAGGAACTGCTGTGGGTGGACACCACAGTGGGGGGTTGGGGCTTACCCTGGCTGACGAATACCCATTGTATTGAAATGGAAATAAAGTATTATTATATATATATAATAATTGTGATTACCTAATTGTGTTTACGGGAAAGAGCCCAAAGCTCGTATCTTCCCGTCTCCTCATCGGTTCCATTTTAGACTTAGTGATACTTATCATACCTGTCCTTAAAACTATGGATTGAGATAGCATTAACTACCTCCTCGCTTAGCCAATTCCAATTATCAACTACTCTTACACTGAAAAAGTATTTCCTTACATCCTGCAAACAAGTTTTCTTACGAAGCTTCAAACTATGACCTCTAGTTCTAGAGCCAGCCATATCAAAATATCGATCCCTATCCACTCTATCATAACCATGAAGGAATTTAAAGACTGTAACCATATCCCCCCTCACTCTTCTCGCTTCGAGTGATGGTAAGTCTAATTCCCTCAGCCTCTCATCATAACTGAGATTGCGTATTTCTGGCACCAGTTTCGTGGCATGTCTTTGAACTTTTTCAAGCTTAGCTATGAACAAGTTCAAAGACATGCCACGAAACTGGTGCCAGAAATACGCAATCTCAGTTATGTGATTGCCTAATTGTGATTACCTAATTGTGTTTACGGGAAAGAGTCCAAAGCTCGTATCTTCCCGTCTGCTGATCGGTTCCATTTTAGACTTAGTGATACTTATCATACCTGTCCTTAAAACTATGGATTGAGATAGCATTAACTACCTCCTCGCTTAGCGAATTCCAATTATCAACTACTCTTACACTGAAAAAGTATTTCCTTACATCCTGCAAAGAAGTTTTCTTACGAAGCTTCAAACTATGACCTCTAGTTCTAGAGCCAGCCATATCAAAATATCGATCCCTATCCACTCTATCATAACCATGAAGGAATTTAAAGACTGTCACCATATCCCCCCTCACTCTTCTAGCTTCGAGTGATGGTAAGTCTAATTCCCTCAGCCTCTCATCATAACTGAGATTGCGTATTTCTGGCACCTGTTTCGTGGCTTGTCTTTGAACTTTTTCAAGCTTAGCTATGTGCTTTTTCAAGTGTGGATTCCAAAAGGGGGCTGCATATTCGAGTTTTGGCCTCACATAGGTTACATAAATATTTCTGAACATTTCCTTGTCCGTGGGCCTGAAGGCTACCCTTACATTTGATAAGAATGCATATGCTGCCCTTACTATGCCATTTATATGTATTTCTGGAGACAAATCTGCCAGTATGTTTACTCCTAGATCTCTCTCATTTTCTGTCTCTTGAAGTTGTACTCCAGCCACCGAGTAGTCAAGCTTGGGCCTTCTTGCACTTGTACCCATTCTCATTACCTTACATTTTGAAGTATTGAATATCATTAGTATAACAATCTAAATGAGGCCCCAACCCCTGATCTTCTGTCATTATCTTCTCAGTCTCCCCTTTGTCTGGAAGAACTCTGAAATGAAAATTTTTCTTCTCTTCTTCATTCCTTTCCTCATTTAACCTTCTTACCTCTTCCAACAAGTTTTTGATCTTTCCCATCTCTTCATGTGTGTTTGTGTATATATATATATATATATATATATATATATATATATATATATATATATATATATATATATATATATATATATATATATATATAATCAAATAAGCACATATGTGAAAACATGAATAATTTTTTCACTGACCGGACTCGAACCTAGTACACATAATTATTGTGCCAAGGCACTACCAGCTACACCACAGAAGGTCTTAAAAGGGAAACAAGCCTTACAGCTATATCTGCTGTACTAGGAATGAACGCATTCTATCTGAATGCCATTCTGTTCATATTACAGTTTCCCACAACCTCACTCATGGCTTCGTTTTAGCATTTAATTCACCTCCCAATCTCATTCATGACCAACAAAAATCAAATAAGCACATCACCATATGTGAAAACGTGAATAATTTTTACCCCGACAGTGACTTGAATCTAGGACACATAATTACTATGCCAAGGTGGTACCAATTACACCACAGAAGGTCTAAAAGAGAAACAAACCTTACAGCTTTTATCTGCTATATTAGGAATGAATGCAATCTAACTGAATACCATTCTGTTCATATAATAGTTTCCCACAACCTCACTCATGGCATTGTTTTCGCATTTAATTCAACTCCCAATCTCATTCGGGACCAACGATAATCAAATATGCACATTACCATATGTGAAAACATGAGTCATTTTTACCCCGACTGGGACTTGAACCTGGGACGCATAATTACTGTGCTAAGGCGGTACCAACTACACCACAGAAGGTCTAAAAGGGAAACAGACCTTGCATCTTTTATCTGCATAGGAATGAACGCATTCTAACTGAATGTCACTCTGCTCATATTACAGTTTCCCCCAACCTCACTCGTGTCTTCGTTTTCACAATTAATTCAACTCCCAATCTCATTCAAGACCATCAGTAATCAAATAAGCACATTACCATATGTGAAAACATGAATCTTTTTTACCTTTGCTGGGACTTGTACCTGGGACATATAAATACTGTGCTAAGGTGCTAACAACTACACCACTTCTTCTTCGTCTACATCTTTTCCCACTTTTACATGGGGTTGATGTTTCTGGCCAGTTTTCTCCAATTGTTTCTGTCCCATACCTCATCACCCAACAAACCTTTGGACCTCAGCTGATGCAAACCATCCAAATGCGCTTTGGTCTCCCTCTCCTTTTCCTACCCTGTATATCCATTTCCATCACCCTCCTCCCAACATACTGTTCTTTCCTCCTAACGACATGACCATACCATCTTAGTCTACTTTCTTGTATCTTATCTGATATTTCTATAACTTTTGAGGCACCTGTAATTACCTCGTTTCTGATCTTATCACTTCTTGTCACCCCACACATCCATCTCAACATCCTCATCTCTGCCACATCCAGTTTTTTCTCTTGTGTCTAATTTATTGCTCATGTCTCTGCTCCATACATCATCGCAGGTCTAACAACTGTCTTATGCACTTTACCCCTTAACTTAATCCCTATTCTCCTGTCGCACAGCACCCCAGACACTTTCTTCCAGTTCTTCCATCCCGCTTGTATTCTGTGGGCTATTTCTGACTCTAGGTCACCATCCTCTGCTAATGTTGATCCCAAATACTTGAACTTATCAACTCTTTTCAACACCTTCCCCTGCAAATTGATCTCCCCATCCTCATCATCTCTCAACCTCAAGTACTCTGTCTTCTTCCTGCTGATTTTCAGTCCTCTATCCTCCATCACTCTTCTCCACTCCTCAAGCTTCTCCTCCACTACCTCTCCTCTGTTGCTACACAGTACAATGTCATCTGCAAAGAGCATACACCATGGAGATTGATTTCTAATACCCTGGGTTACTACATCCAAGACCAGATCAAATAGATATGGACTCAAAGCAGACCCTTGATGCAAATCAACATTTACTGAGAGACTTTTCGTCAAGCCCACACTGCTCTTAACATTTGCCTCTGCCCTCTCATACATATCTTGGATGATCCTTACATATTTCTTGGGGACTCCCTTTTCTCTAAAACACCTCCACAGCTCTTGACGTGGTACTTGATCATATGCCTTTTCCAGGTCAATAAAGACCATATGCAGTCCTTTCTGTTTCTCCCAATGCTTTTCGATCATTTGTCTCATGGCAGATATGGCATCCACTGTCCCTCTTCCAGGCATGAAGCCAAACTGTTCATCCCCAACTGTCGTTATCTCTCTGAGTCTCCTCTCTATGATCTTCTCCCATATCTTCATAGTATGACTTAACAACTTTATACCTCTATAGTTTCCACACTCCTGAATGTTTCCCTTCCCTTTATAGATTGGGATGATTAAGCTTCCTCTGCACTCCTCTGGCATCTTTTCCTGACTAAAGATCTTTTGCATTAAGTCCCACAAGATATCTATGCCTTCGTCTCCAAGACTCTTCCATACCTCCACTGGCATCTTATCAGGTCCTGCTACCTTTCCATTTTTCATTTTCCTTACTGTCCGCTCCATCTCTCTTCTAGCCACTGTTGTTGTAACTGCTTCATTTGGAAGTCCATCTTCAAATACTGCTCTTGGGTTCTCCTCATTTAGTAATCCTTCAAAATAAGTTTCCCATCTGCTTTTTATTTCATCCTCTTCTGCTAGAACTACTGCATAGTTATCCTTTATTTGTCTTACTTGGGTCAAGTCCTTGGTAGCAACATCTTGGGCCTTGGCAATATGCCATATTTTCTTCTCTCCTTCTGGTGTTTCCAGCTCTTCATAGACTTCATTCAAATTCTCTGCCTTTGCTTTTGCTACTGCTCTCCTTGCCTCCATCTTTGCCTGCTTGTACTCTTCTTTATCCTGCTCCAGGCCTGATAAATTTGCCTTTTTCTTAGCTTCTTTCTTGTTCTTCACCCATTCTTGCACTTCTTCATTCCACCACCATGACTCTTTATCATTTGGGGGTTTCATTCCTGATGACTTTCCAAGTACCTCCTCACCAACCCTCAAAATCACCTTACTATTCTCTGTCCACCATTCTTGTACATCTTCATGCAACTTTTTCGCTTCCAACACTCTTCCCTTAAACATAGCTCTCAGCTCTGCATCTTTCAATCTCCACCACTTCATCTTTGGGTCCATCCTCGGCTTCTTACTTTTCCTACATTTCCTGAGCCTGCAATAAGTTACTATTAGCCTATGTTGCACTGCTACACTCTCCCCATTTATTACTTTACAGTTGCTAATCTCCTTCAGATGGTCTCTCCTACGCAACAATAAATCTATCTGGCTCTCCCTTCCACCACTACTGTATGTAATCAGTAAGTTTTCCTTTTTCTCAAAGAATGTGTTGACCAATGCCAGATCAAATGCCACTGCAAAATCAATCCCTCTCTCTCCCCCCTCATTTCTCTCACCCAGCCCCAGCCCCCATGAACTCTACCTATCCCAGCCCTCCCAATTCCTAAGTGGCCATTTAGATCTCCTCCCAAAATTACCCTCTCCCTTATAGAAATTGTTCTAAGCTCCTGGTCCATCTCCTCCCAAAATGCATCCTTCACCTCCACTGTACAACCAGCTTGTGGGGCATAGGCACATACCACATTATTCCAGTCCCAGCTTTAAACTCATAATTCTGTCACTCTTTCTATTCACACCAAGTAAGCTTTCCTTCAGGTCTTTGGATAGTATTATTCCTACACCATTCCTCCCTTCCTCATTTGCTCCACTATAGAACAGTTTGCAACCCTCACCCAATTCCCTCGCCTTATTTCCTTCCCACCTGGTCTCCTGCACACACAGCACTCCAATTCCCCTCCTCTCCATTAGGTCCACCAATTCTCGCCCCTTCCCAGTCATCGTCCCCACATTAAGAGTGCCCACCCGCAGCACCACCTCTGACACTCTTTCTCGAGCTTGCCTCTTTAACCCAGCCTGCTCATGACTGGGTAGCTCTTGCTGTCTTTCCGGAGGGGTCAGGCGAAGCCCCAACGCATCGCCTAAGGGGAAAGCCCTAGTATGGTGATTATTCTCGTTATCTGTACTGGCCATATTTTGGTTTTGGCAAAAATTTTATGGTCGGCTGCCCCTCCTGCCACCAACCATCCCCATATACCCGGGCTTGGGACCGGCACCAAGTTGAGGCTGGCTTGCCCCCCTCAGGGGCTGGGTTTATTTTTTTTTAACTTTGCAACAAGTAGGGGTTTTATCCTGGACCCCCTCCAGGTTGGTATGTAGAAAGGAAATAATTGAGAGAGAGGGAAAGAGGTGAGATATTTTAAGAGATAGAGAGGGGGGTAGATCACAAATTATTATTACGTTACTATTATTTACATTAATTGCAAAAAACGAGCATTTATGATTATGTTAACGTCAAAAGCAAGTTTTAGGAATTACATTAATTACTCACGGAGCAATAACTATTATTTACGTTAACTTCAAAAACAAGTACAATTTGCGTTAAGTGCAAAAACAAACATTTATGATTACGTTAACTGAAACGGCAAGTATAATGAATTACGTTAATTATTCGCAGAGCAAGCACAATTATTTACGTTAACGTCAAAAGCAAGCATAATGAATTACGTTAATTATCGCACCGATGTGACACACTGGTGCATTTAATTCAACTCCCAATCTCATCATGTGTCCCAGGTTCAAGTCCGGGTCGAGGTAAAAATGACTCATGTTTTCAGATATGGTAATGTGCTTATTTCATTATTGCTGGTCTTGAATGTGATTGGGAGTTGAATTAAATGCAAAAACGAAGCCACGAGTGAGGTTGAGGGAAACTGTGATATGAACAGAGTGGCATTCAGTTAGAATGCGTTCATTCCTAGTACAGCAGATAAAAGCTGTAAGGTCTGTTTCCCTTTTAGACCTTTTGTGGTGTAGTTGGTAGCACCTTGGCACAGTAATTGTGTCCCAGGTTCAAGTCCCAGTCGGGGTAAAAATGACTCATATTTTCACATATAGTAATGTGCTTATTTGATTATTGTCGGTCCTGAATGAGATTGGAAGTTGAATTAAATGTGAAAACGAAGCCACGAGTGACGTTGGGGGAAACTGTAATATGAAGAGTGTGGGAGTCAGTTCGAATGCGTTCATTCCTAGCATAGCAGATAAAAGCTATAAGGTCTGTTTCCTTTTTAGACCTTCTATGGTGTAGTTGGTAGCGCCTTAGCACAGTAATTATATGTCCCAGGCTCAAGTTCCAGTCGGGGTAAAAATGACTCATGTTTTTACGTATGGCAATGTGCTTATCTGAATATATATATATATATATATATATATATATATATATATATATATATATATATATATATATATATATATATATATATATATATATATATATATATATATATATATATATATATATATATATTTTATATATATATATATATATATATATATATATATATATATATATATATATATATATATATATATATATATATATATATATATATATATATATATATATATATATATATATATATATATATATATATATATATATATATATATATATATATATATATATATATATATATATAATGCCTATAAGTGAGTAAATGGATAAAAGTGAATTGAAGGTAATTTCCGAAACCTCAGCCATTATCGAACTTTTATTTAATGATTGTCGAACACATCTTCCCTAATACGAATACGATGCGCTACAAAAACAGAAAAGCAAGGATTTAGAGGCAATGGTTATAAGCCTTGATGAAAAAATTCGGAATATGGATAGAGAAATGAAAGAGAATGAAACACTCAAAGAGGAAATAAGACTTTTGGAGGAAGCAAATAAAGCACAAGGGCAGGAGAGAAAGGAACTAGAAAAACGAATAAAGAAGCTGGAAGGGGAAAAGAGTGAACTAGAAAGCAGAATTTCTAAACAAGAAGATAAAAACAAACAGCTGAATGACAACCTAAAGGAATTAGATGTTAGTTCACTGCTCTCATCTGAGAGAGACGAGATTGCTGCTTGGAATGTCCAAATTAAGGAAAACATTGAACAGTTTAGAAAAGAGTTCCAGGACCTGAATATGGAACATGATGCCATGAAAACTTCCTTTGCTGATGCACTAAAGGGGAATGTGGCAGTAAATTAGGCTGTAAAGGTGGTGGCACTGGAAAACATACAAACAGTTGACTATAAAGAGACAGTAATCAAAAAAATGAAAGACGTTGTGATGGAAAGGGCAAATCCACTCATCAAACAGGCACTTGATAAAGAGAAGACAGTGGTAATCTCAGGCATAAGCGATTCCCAGGAGCCAACATGGCAGGGGAGACTTGAAGAAAATAAAGCTAGGGTTGCAAACCTGATAAAAATGCTTGGAGTAGTATGTGGTCCTGAGGATATTGTAAACATTCACCACTAAGGCAAATATTCGAGGGAAGGAAAGCCGAGACCAACAAATGTAACCTTTGAGAGAGGGAAAACATGTAGGGATACATTGTTGAGAAAGAAAAGTCTAAAAGACATTCAAGAATTCAAAGAAGTGTTCATTAGACGATACAGAACACAGGAAGAGATGAGAAAGATAAAAAACTTGTTGCAAGAGGCGAGAAGGTTAAATGAGGAAAGAAATGAAGAAAGAAGAAAACTTTTCATTTCAGAGTTCTTCCAGACAAAGTGGATATAAAGAAGATAATGACAGAAGATCAGGGGATGGGGCCTCATTAAGATTGATATACACAAATGCTGATGGATTAGCTGGTAAGGCAGTAGAATTAAAAGATAGGATTCACAACAGTAAGGCAGATATAGTAGCAATTACAGAGACTAAGTTGAGTGAGGACATAAACAGTGTCACAGTTTTTCCTAAGGACTTCAGAATATTAAGGGTTGAAAGATCTGAGAGGACTGGTGGAGGGATAGCGCTGCTCATAAGTGAAAGGATTCAAGTTGAAGAAGTAAACTTGGCTATAGAAAGGGAGTTCAAGGAATTTCTTGTTGCTCGCATAAATACTGGGTCAGAGAGCATTATAATAACTGTTGTTTATAGCCCACTAAGGAACCAGAATAGGCTAGAAAGATTTATGAGGAAAGTCATATAGGTACTATTGAAGTCATAAACTCAGTTGTTAACATGGCATGGGAGAGAAAATATAGGATTTTGATTATGGGAGATTTTAATCATAAAGAGATAGATTGGATAAATCTTGACACACACAGTGGTGAGGACTCATTCGGGGCAAGATTCCTAGATTGCATACAAGGGAATTTCCTACACCAATATGTAATGGAACCAACGAGGGCCAGGGGTGGGGATGAGCCATCACTACTTGATCTAGTATTCACAGATAATGTGTTGGATATTGAAAAAATTGAGTATGAACCACCAATTGGAAAGAGTGACCACTGTGTGTTGTTGATGGAGTATATCATTGAAGATATTCTTCCTGAGAGTAGAGGCACTGAGGACATGAGGAGGAACTATCCGAAAGGAAATTACATCAAAATGAATGAGCTTTTTGCAGTTATTGACTGAAGAACCTTATTTTACAACAAATCTGTACAAGAAATGTATGACATCTTTTGTGAGAAATATGTGAAGATAGTAGATTGTTGCATACCTTTCACCAAAGTAGGTGTAATTCATGCCATAGAGAAATGGTTCGATAATGAGTGTAAATGAGCTAAGGAGTTGAGACACAAATGCTGAAAAAGGTATAGGAGGAGAAAAAACATAAATGCTTGGCAAACCTACAAAAGAGCAAGAAATGACTACCCAAGTAAAAGACGAGAGGCAGAGAGAGACTATGAGAGGGACATCACCAGGAAGGCTAAAGAAAATCCCAAGCTTTTCCACAGCTTTATCAGAGGAAAACTGAAGGTAAAAGAACAGGTTTTAAGGCTAAAGAGAGAGGATGGAAGCATCACTGAGACGGATGAAGAGATCTGCAAAGAATTGAACAAGGAGTTTCGGTCAGTATTTACAGTGGAAAATACCCCACCCCCTCAGTTTGGGGAGATAGAAGCTCAAGGGCTGGTATTAGAGAAAATCAACAATACTGCAACAGAGGTATGCAAAGTGCTGATGGAGTTAGATGTTCATAAAGCTACAGGTCCTGATGACATATCCCCTCATGTACTTAAAAAATGCGCAAACTCATTATCAGTGGCACTAAGTATCATATTTAAAAAGTCACTGGGGTCAGGGGAGATTCCAAGATGCTGGAATCAAGCAAACGTGATACCTATCTTCAAAAAGGGAAGGGGGGATACGGCTCTGAACTATAGACCAGTTTCCTTAACCAGCATAGTTTGCAAAGTTATGGAGAAACTACTAAGGAAACATATCTCTCTTCACTTGGAATCCTTTAACTTTTTGTCAGTGAGGCAACATGGCGTCAGAGAAGGTAGATTAACAGTAATAAACTTATTAGAATTTTATGATGAGGTAAGCCGAATCTTACAAGAAAGAGAGGGCTGGGCAGATTGCATATTCCTAGACTTCCAGAAAGCGTTTGACACTGTTCCACATGGGAGACTTATTAGAAAGCTGCAAGCAATGGCTAGAATAGGTGGAAATGTCTTGGAATGGATAAAAACTTACTTAGAAGGAAGGGAACAGAGGGTTAGAGTAAGACACTCAGAGTCTGAATGGAGAAGAGTTAGTAGTGGAGTTCCACAGGGTTCAGTTTTAGGACCACTTTTGTTCCTTGTATATGTAAATGACCTACCAGAGTCTGTAAATTCATTCATGAATATGTTTGCAGATGATGCAAAGATTGTGAAGAAAGTAGGAAACGAGAACAATGGTAGAGAACTTCAGGAAGATCTAAATATTCTCCTTGAGTGGTCAGAAAAGTGGCTAATGAAATTCAATACTTCAAAATGTAAGGTAATGAGAATGGGTACAAGTGCAAGAAGGCCCAAGCTTGACTACTTGGTGGTTGGAGTACAACTTCAAGAGACAGAAAATGAGAGAGATCTAGGAGTAAACATACTGGCAGATTTGTCTCCAGAAATACATATAAATGGCATAGTAAGGGCAGCATATGTATTCTTATCAAATGTAAGGGTAGCCTTCAGGCACATGGATAAGGAAATGTTCAGAAATATTTATGTAACCTATGTGAGGCCAAAACTCGAATATGCAGTCCCCTTTTGGAATCCGCACTTGAAAAAGCACATAGCTAAGCTTGAAAAAGTTCAAAGACATGCTACGAAACTGGTGCCAGAAATATGTAATCTCATTTATGATGAGAGGCTGAGGGAATTAGACTTACTATCACTCGAAGCTAGAAGATTGAGGGGGGATATGGTGACAGTCTTTAAATTCCTTCATGGTTATGAAAGAGTGGATAGGGATCGATATTTTGATAGGGGAGGCTCTTGAAGTAGAGGTCATACTTTGAAGCTTGGTAAGAAAACTTCTTTGCAGGATGTAAGGACATACTTTTTCAGTGTAAGAGTAGTTGATAATTGGAATTGGCTAAGCGAGGAGGTAGTTAATGCTATCTCAATCCATAGTTTTAAGGACAGGTATGATAAGTATCACTAAGTATAAAATGGAACCGATGAGGACACGGGAAGATACGAGCTTTGGGCTCTTTCCCGTAAGCACAATTAGGTAATCACAATAGGTAATCACATTATGGGATTGGGTGGGGGGGGGGAATTAGTGACGGCATCGAGTGAATACATGAATTAAAAAATTGCCTTCTTTTGTCTCAAAACTTTATTGGAAGAGATATAGGATATATTACTATGCATGCATACTTTGAAATAGCAAATTTGAAAGCCAAATATAGTTAACGTAAATAGGAAGATTAATTTTATAGTTTTTGTTTGAAAATGTGTAAATTGATTTTCAGAGCAGTGCGGATGTGTGACCACAGGATGCAGAAAAGACTGCAAGTGTGCCGGATGTCAAAGTGACCCTTGCGGAAAATGTAAGTTACTCTCTCTCTCTCTCTCTCTCTCTCTCTCTCTCTCTCTCTCTCTCTCTCTCTCTCTCTCTCTCTCTCTTTAAGAGCTAACTTAAGGAATAGAGGAATGAAATATTGCCAATTCATTCCTCCATTTGCTTTCCAGTTGACAGTGTATATAAGTAATAATAGAATAAATGAGGTTCCGCTGGGTACTAGAGACCTTGCTGTCTTCCTTTTTGTTCAGTTGCGGCCACCCTTTTGAATTAAGCAGAATATTGCGTCATTCTGTTCTTATTGCATTACTTTTCTAGGAATCATTCACCTTGCTGTAAAATTTAAATTGTGAAAAAGGGAGAACTAACCCAAAGCACATTTTCTTTATGTTCAAAGTCACCGTGGCAAAGTGGTAGCGTTCGTGACTTTCAGGCGTCAGGTCGAGAGTTCACGGCCTGCCACGGTCTGAGGTTAGAAAGAGCATTCATACAAGGTAACGATCACACTCTCCAAAACCAGAATTCTTCTCAAGAAGGCACCATCATAGCCCTTAGTAGAAAAAGAGAGTCCTTGATGTAAACCCGATTGCATAATGGTAGAAAGATCTGACATTGATTTTTATTCTCATTTGCTTTGCAGGTGCTGCAAAATGCGCTTGCAGCTCCAAAGAAGAATGTGCTAAGAATTGCACCTCGCCATGCAAGTGCTGTCCATAAACGAACTACCTGCATTTTTTTCTACTATGATTCATCACAATGCACCAGTAATACATGTGTCAATCATTTATTCATTGATAAAGTTCCTTTTGTATGTTACTTTTGTTTATTTGCTTGTAAAATTGTAAAGTTTTGTAAGTTTGAGAGTCAGTTCTAGAGAGAATTGAGTTTATTTACCTATATAGATAGTCTCGTACAACATTGATTTGTTCGAAGAACATGTTCATATTATTTGATCAGTTGATATGATTTCTGTGAAAAATTGTCAGTAATTTTATGTTCATCTTCAGTTATGGCAATTAAAAGGTCTTTGAAATATTTGTTATTTATAATTTGATTTCTCTTATTAATATGCTTTATTGTTATATATATATATATATATATATATATATATATATATATATATATATATATATATATATATATATATATATATATATATATATATATATATATATATATATATATATATATATATATATATATATATATATATATATATATATATATATATATATATATATATATATATATAATATATATATATATATATATATATATATATATATATATATATATATATATATATATATATATATATATATATATATATATATATATATATATATATATATATATATATATATATAGTTGATATAGCACACAGAACATGAGAAATGTTCACTATCCTGCTCACTACACTATATGTAGGCTGAGAATACAAAGTTTCTCTCACTATAAACTATAATGCAAGCAGAACCTGAAAAATTCATTCTGCCATGTTGACATAGGTTCTTGAAGGAAACACTCGGTTCTGGCCTTAAAGTCTGTTACGATATAATATATACATGTCTATTTACAAAAGACTATACATATATAGTTACAAGAGACTATGCATAAGAGATAATACACCCGGGCAAACGGGAGAGGAACTAGACTTGCGTGAATGATAATCCAAGAGGCTGATACACAATTAACAGGGTTCGAGGCTGATGCAAGACTACAACTGATACATGACTAGCAGGGTCCGAGGCTGATATGTGACTAATAGGGTCCAATGTTGATACACAACAACGGATGATATATGACTAACAGGGTCCGATGCTAATACATGACTACATCTGATACACTTCTAGCAGGGTCTGAGGTTGATATGCGACTTACTACATTACTTATGGAAATAAGCTTTAAGATATAAATCCAACAAGCTATTATATCACAAACTACCTCGTTCCTTGACTGTAACAATACAATGAATTGTTCTAGGGCTCTAGCAGACGAATTAGTCATCAGCTATTGGTAAAATGTATTAACTAACAGCCGAAAACGTATTTGGCCAACCAGCCTGTTAAAGAATCACTACACACACACACACACACAAACACACATAATGGTTCGATAATGGGTGTAAAAGAGCTAAGGAGTGGAGAGACAAATGCTGGAAAAGGTATAGGAGGAGAAAAAACATAAATGCCTGGCAAACCTACAAAAGAGCAAGAAATGACTACCTAAGTAAAAGGAGAGAGGCAGAGAGAGACTATGAGAGGGACATCACCAGGAAGGCTAAAGAAAATCCCAAGCTTTTCCACAGCTTTATCAGAGGAAAACTGAAGGTAAAAGAACAGGTTTTAAGGCTAAAGAGAGCGGATGGTAGCATCACTGAGATGGATGAAGAGATCTGCAAAGAATTGAACAAGGAGTTTCAGTCAGTATTTACAGTAGAAAACACCCCACCCCCTCAGAATGCAGTGATAGAAGCTCAAGGGCCGGTATTAGAGAACATCAACCTTACAGCCACAGAGGTATGCAAAGCGCTGATGGATTTAGATGTTCATAAAGCTACAGGTCCCGATGACATATCCCCTCATGTGCTTAAAAAATGCGCAAGCACAATATCAGTGGCACTAAGTATCATATTTAAGGAGTCACTGGAGTCGGGGGAGATTCCAAGATGCTGGAAACAAGCAAATGTGATACCTATCTTCAAAAAGGGAAGGAGGGATACGGCTCTGAACTATAGACCAGTTTCCTTGACCAGCATAGTTTGCAAAGTTATGGAGAAACTACTAAGGAAACATATCTCTCTTCACTTGGAATCCTTCAACTTTTTGTCAGTGAGGCAACATGGCTTCAGAGAAGGTAGATCAACAGTAACAAACTTATTAGAATTTTATGATGAGGTAAGCCAAATCTTACAGGAAAGAGAGGGCTGGGCAGATTGCATATTCCTAGACTTCCAGAAAGCGTTTGACACTGTTCCACATGGGAGACTTATTAGGAAGCTGCAATCAATGGCTAGAATAGGTGGAAATGTTTTGGAATGGATAAAAACTTACTTAGAAGGAAGGGAACAGAGGGTTAGAGTAAGACACTCAGTGTCTGAATGGAGAAGAGTTAGTAGTGGAGTTCCACAGGGTTCAGTTTTAGGGCCACTTTTGTTCCTTGTATATGTAAATGACCTACCAGAGTCTGTAAAGTCATTCATGAATATGTTTGCAGATGATGCAAAGATTGTGAAGAAAGTAAAAAACGAGAACAATGGTAGAGAACTTCAGGAGGATCTAAATAATCTGCACGAGTGGTCAGAAAAGTGGCTAATGAAATTCAATACTTCAAAATGTAAGGTAATGAGAATGGGTACAAGTGCAAGAAGGCCCAAGCTTGACTACTTGGTGGCTGGAGTACAACTTCAAGAGACAGAAAATGAGAGAGATCTAGGAGTAAACATACTGGCAGATTGTCTCCAGAAATACATATAAATGACATAGTAAGGGCAGCATATGCATTCTTATCAAATGTAAGGGTAGCCTTCAGGCACATGGACAAGGAAATGTTCAGAAATATTTATGTAACCTATGTGAGGCCAAAACTGGAATATGCAGCCCCCTTTTGGAATCCGCACTTGAAAAAGCACATAGCTAAGCTTGAAAAAGTTCAAAGACATGCCACGAAACTGGTGCCAGAAATACGCAATCTCAGTTATGATGAGAGGCTGAGGGAATTAGACTTACCATCACTCGAAGCTAGAGGAGTGAGGGGGGATATGGTGACAGTCTTTAAATTCCTTCATGGTTATGATAGAGTGGATAGGGATCGATATTTTGATATGGCTGGCTCTAGAACTAGAGGTCATAGTTTGAAGCTTGGTAAGAAAACTTCTTCGCAGGATGGAAGGAAATACTTTTTCAGTGTAAGAGTAGTTGATAATTGGAATTGGCTAAGCGAGGAGGTAGTTAATGCTATCTCAATCCATAGTTTTAATGACAGGTATGATAAGTATCACTAAGTCTAAAATGGAACCAATGAGGAGACGGGAAGATACGAGCTTTGGGCTCTTTCCCGTGAACACAATTAGGTAATCACAATTAGGTAATCACATAAAATGGAACCGATCAGGAGACGGGAAGATACGAGCTTTGGGCTCTTTCCCGTAAACACAATTAGGTAATCACACACACACGCGCGCGTTCAGTGACTCACGGAACTGCTCCTCTTAAATTTTTAATTGTTTCGAGTGACTAAGTGCTTAGTGGAAAACTTTACCATAATTTCCCTAAATCTGAAATCCTGCAGAGTACTGTGAGTACAAAACTTATATTTGTTGTATGACAAGACTGTCCAAAATATTAAAGGAAAAAAAATTGAGAACATTTTTCGTGAGGGGAGAGAGAAGCTGCCGTCCAGTTCTGCCTTGAAGGAAATTTAGAAGAGTTGCCAGAGGTGAAGCCATCACATCACATTACCTAATTTTTTGTGTAAACTGGGGAAAGCTCTTAAGCCGTTTACCTGATCCTGTGGTTCCATATATTGTTAAAATCAGTATCCTTCCCATTTATATTAACTTGTTAGTTAGTTTGATACACAAAATAATTGAATAAGTAAAAAAAAAAAAAATATCCACCTGTCAACAGTACTGAGTTAAGTTGCCAAGTAGTACAGCTGTCTAATTTTCTTCATTTTTTTTTTTTGCTTTTCTTTTAGCTTTCTCTTTTACTATTTTGTTTTTATTTTGTATATATATTGAGTTAAATGTAAAGTCTAATCTTGTGATAACATACCTTGGTTAGCAAGTGAGTTTATCAGTTAGGAAGAATATATAGCAGAAACAGGTGGGTGCCACCTCAGACACAGGTTTGAATTTTTCCTTCAGGTTTGACTTTTGTTTTGTTGCATTTTTTTTCTTTTTCTTTTTATCCTTAAATTACCATGGTCAAGTTTTTAAGTTAAGATGTGTGTTACCAGAAAAGAGAGAAACTGAGTCACTAAATAGCCCTTATATGGAGATATAAAAATTCGGTGTGAAGCTTAATTAAAAGTTTTTCTCTTTTTTTTTTCCTCTTTCTCGTCTTCTTTCTATATTCTGTGAGAGGGAGAACATAAAAATGACGCCATCTCTGTTCCAAACCTCTCCCATCCATGGGTTGGTAGGAGGGGTAGCCATCAGGAGACTCAAACAGAAAATAAAAAATTTAGAGGAAATGGTTATAAGCCTTGATGATAAAATTCAGAATATGGATGGAGAAATGAAAGAGAATGAAACACTCAGAGAGCAAATAAGATCTTTAGAGGAAGCAAATAAAGCACAAGGGCAGGAGAGAAAGGAACTATAAAAAAAGAATAAAGAAGCTGGAAGGGGAAAAGAGTCAACTAGAATCTAGACTTTCTAAACAAGAAGATAAAAACAAACAGCTGAATGACAACCTAAAGGAATTAGATGTTAGTTCACTGCTCTCTTCTGAGAGAGACGAGATTGCTGCTTGGAATGTCCAGATTAAGGAAAACATTGAACAGTTCAGAAAAGAGTTCCAGGAGCTGAATATGGAAAATGATGCCATGAAAACTTCCTTTGCTGATGCACTAAAGGGGAATGTGGCAGTAAAAGAGGCTGTAAAGGTGGTGGCACTGGAAAACATACAAACAGTTGACTATAAAGAGACAGTAATCGAAAAAATGAAAGACGTTGTGATGGAAAGGGCAAACCCACTCATCAGACAGGCACTTGATAAGGAAAAGACAGTGGTAATCTCAGGCATAAGCGAGTCCCAGGAGCCAACATGGCAGGGGAGACTTGAAGAAAATAAAGCTAGGGTTGTAGACCTGATAAGAAAGCTTGGAGTAGTATGTGGTCCTGAGGATATTGTAAACATACACCAACTAGGTAAATATTCGAGGGAAGGAAAGCCGAGACCAACAAAAGTAACCTTTGAGAGAGGGGAAACATGTAGGGAAATATTGTGAGAAAAAAATGTCTAAAAGACCTTCAAGAATTCAAAGAAGTGTTCATTAGACAATACAGAACACAGGAAGAGATGGGAAAGATCAAAAACTTGTTGCAAGAGGCAAGAAGGTTAAATGATGAAAGAAATGAAGAAGAGATGAAAAATTTTCATTACAGAGTTCTTGCAGACAAAGGGGAGATAAAGAAGATAATGACAGAAGATCAGGGGATGGGGCCTCATTAAGATTGTTATACACAAACGCTGATGGATTAGCTGGTAAGGCAGTAGAATTAAAAGATAGGATTCACAACAGTAAGGCAGATATAGTAGCAATTACAGAGACTAAGTTGAGTGAGGACATAAACAGTGTCACAGTTTTTCCTAAGGGTTTCAGAATACTAAGGGTTGAAAGATCTGAGAGGACTGGTGGAGGGATAGCACTGCTCATAAGTGAAAGGATTCAAGTCGAAGAAATAAACTTGGCTATAGAAAGGGAGTTCAAGGAATTTCTTGTTGCTCGCATAAATACTGGGTCAGAGAGCATTATAATAACTGTTGCATACAACCCAGCAAGGAATCAAAATAGGCTTGAAGTTTATGAGGAAAGTCATATAGGTACTATTGAAGTCATAAACTCAGTTGTTAACATGGCACGGGAAAAAAAATGTAGGATTTTGATTATGGGAGACTTTAATCATAAAGAGATAGATTGGATAAATCTTGACCCACACAGTGGTGAGGACTCATTCGGGGCAAGATTCCTAGATTGCGTACAAGGGAATTTCCTACACCAACATGTAATGGAACCAACAAGGGCCAGGGGTGGGGATGAGCCATCACTACTTGATCTAGTGTTCACAGATAATGTGTTGGATATTGAAAAAAATGAGTATGAACCACCAATTGGAAAGAGTGACCACTGTGAATTCAAAATAGGCCCCTTACACCCTCACTTGTATGCCTACAGAGATAATGTAGGCACCACACAGTGCACTATGGATGTCCTCAGCTGCATTAACAACAAGGCCGCAGTTGTAGTCTTCTTAGATCTTGAGAAGGCTTTTGAACTGGCCAATCCAGCAGCCATCCTGAGCTCCCTAGCAAAAAAGGGGGTTAAGGGACATCTACTAAGTTGGGTCTCAAACCATGTCAGAAACAGAGAGGCTAGAGTAAAATTCCAAAGGCATCTATCAACTTACAAGAAATTAGAAAATGGTACCCCACAAGGAGGCATCCTCAGTCCACTGCTTTTCAATGTACTGATGGAGAACTTCTTTCAACTTCAACTACCCCAAGGAGTAGACATCTTCATCTATGCCGACGATGTAGTCTTCATCAGCAGAGGAGGCAATAGATTAGCCATCGCTCAAAAAGCAGTAGACCTATTCCATCAGAAAAGCAAGGAGCTGGGACTCAAAATCAACGGAAACAAAACAAAAGCTATGGCCGTAAAAACTCCAGTACCACTAGCCCCGATCACCCTAGCCAATGGAAACATAGAGTGGGTGGATACATTCATGTATCTAGGAGTTTACAAACAGGCATCTCACCTTCAAACCTCAGATCACATATCTCAGAGAAAAAGCTCACAGCAGACTAACCCCTATGAGATATATGACATCTCTCCAAGAAGGAGCAGGTATTCAGGTCCTAAGAAAATTTTATACAGCCACCATTAGATCCCTGATTACCTACAGCGCCCCAACCCTAGCCAACCTCAATGCACAACAAATCTCCACCATTGAAGTGATCCAGAACAATGCCATGCGTTACATGCTGGGGGCTCCTATGTGGACCAGGATATGCAACCTACAAATGGAAACAAATCTACCTCCCTTATATAGCTGAATAAACGTTTCCAACACCAACTCCATAACAAAGGCTCTGCTATCCGAAAGGAAATCCCACACGCAAAAAAGGCTGAAAGGTGCCCTCAACAAACATCCTGACCTCCCTATCCCAAACAGCTATGCCGGCCACCTTCTGAAAAGTATTCACAAATGCAACATGGCATCTGAACTGACAAGAATAAACTTAGACAAGCCCTGCACCAACTACAAGCCGCTAGTCCCATGGAGAGCACACCCTGCAAAATTCAACACCACTAGTCTTCCTGACAGTAAGAAAGCCTGTTCAAAGATACAACTGCATGAAGCAGCCCTAGCTGCCATCGCTGAAACCAACCAAGCAGAAGGCGTCTCCTACTACACAGATGGTACTGTCAATGCTGGTATCCCTGCAACTGGAGCGGCAGTCTACTCGGAGAGTTTTACAGCCTCCTGGAGACTTTCAGACTCCTGCTCCACTCTGCAAACTGAGTTATTTGCCATCAAAATGGCTCTGCACAACTCAATTGAAAAAGGACAAGGACCTGTTGCGATACACACCGACTCACTCTCCTCTGTCCAAGCACTACAGCAGCAGAAGTTCAAAGAAAACATCAACCTAATCAGCACGGTCCAAACACTGCTAGTGCAACATCAAGAACAAAGAAGACCGGTAACCATCAACTGGATACCCAGCCATATCAACATCCCTGGAAATGACAGAGCAGATCAACTTGCCAAGGATGCCGTCTTATGCCACAGCATACAGCACTCTATACAACCCAGTCTTCAACAATACAAATCAAAAACCAAGCAGGCATTACAGAGATCAAAACAGGAAAATCACAACTACTGGGTCAACAAAAGCTCCTACTCTGCCACGTGGTACAGGGAAGCAACAAAGCTTGAGCCCTCAACAGTGTCCAAATACACCCCAAGGAGCCTGGCTGTCACGATAGCTAGACTCAGGCTAGGCTACAAATGCTGCTGGGAAATTATTGAGAACCCCAGAAAAGAGTGTGCACACTGTCACAAGACAACTGATAAGGCCCTGCTGCATTATCTTTTAGAATGTCCAAAGACAAACAGCTTAAGGAACGGATTAAACATGGAACCACAACACCCCAATGCGACAGTTCATGCAGCCAAAATTGTTAAGGAAATACTTGATAACACAGACACACATCTCACCACCTTGGAAACTTTCGAACCACCAAGGTGATAAAACAAACCAAGAGGTATAACCTCTAACCTACGGGCCGTTCTTTGAACAAGGGCCCGTGCCAACACAAGGTTGGCTTTAACCTCAAACAACAACAACAACAACGACCACTGTGTGTTGTTGATGGAGTATATCATTGAAGATATTCTTCCTGAGAGTAGAGGCACTGAGGACATGAGGAGGAACTATCCGAAAGGGGATTACATCAAAATGAATGAGCTTTTTGCAGTTATTGACTGGAGAACCTTATTTTACAACAAATCTGTACAAGAAATGTATGACATCTTTTGTGAGAAATATGGGAAGATAGTAGATTGCTGCATACCTGTCACCAAAGTAGGTGTAATTCATGCCAGAGAGAAATGGTTCGATAATGGGTGTAAAAGAGCTAAGGAGTGGAGAGACAAATGCTGGAAAAGGTATAGGAGGAGAAAAAACATAAATGCCTGGCAATCCTACAAAAGAGCAAGAAATGACTACCTAAGTAAAAGGAGAGAGGCAGAGAGAGACTATGAGAGGGACATCACCAGGAAGGCTAAAGAAAATCCCAAGCTTTTCCAAAGCTTTATCAGAGGAAAACTGAAGGTAAAAGAACAGGTTTTATGGCTAAAGAGAGAGGATGGAAGCATCACTGAGACGGATGAAGACATCTGCAAAGAATTGAACAAGGAGTTTCAGTCAGTATTTACAGTAGAAAATACCCCACCCCCTAAGATTGCAGTGATAGAAGCTCAAGGGCCGGTATTAGAGAACATCAACCTTACAGCCACAGAGGTATGCAAAGCACTGAGGGATTTAGATGTTCATAAAGCTACAGGTCCTGATGACATATCCCCTCATGTGCTTAAAAAATGTGCAAACACAATATCAGTGGCACTAAGTATCATATTTAAGGAGTCACTGGAGTCGGGGGCGATTCCAAGATGCTGGAAACAAGCAAATGTGATACCTATCTTCAAAAAGGGAAGGAGGGATACGGCTCTGAACTATAGACCAGTTTCCTTGACCAGCATAGTTTGCAAAGTTATGGAGAAACTACTAAGGAAACATATCTCTCTTCACTTGGAATCCTTCAACTTTTTGTCAGTGAGGCAACATGGCTTCAGAGAAGGTAGATCAACAGTAACAAACTTATTAGAATTTTATGATGAGGTAAGCCAAATCTTACAGGAAAGAGAGGGCTGGGCAGATTGCATATTCCTAGACCTCCAGAAAACGTTTGACACTGTTCCACATGGGAGACTTATTAGAAAGCTGCAATCAATGGCTAGAATAGGTGGAAATGTTTTGGAATGGATAAAAACTTACTTAGAAGGAAGGGAACAGAGGCTTTGAGTAAGACACTCAGTGTCTGAATGGAGAAAAGTTAGTAGTGGAGTTCCACAGGGTTCGGTTTTAGGGCCACTTTTGTTCCTTGTATATGTAAATTCATTCATGAATATGTTTGCAGATGATGCAAAGATTGTGAAGAAAGTAAAAAACGAGAACAATGGTAGAGAACTTCAGGAGGATCTAAATAATCTGCATGAGTGGTCAGAAAAGTGGCTAATGAAATTCAATACTTCTAAATGTAAGGTAATGAGAATGGGTACAAGTGCAAGAAGGCCCAAGCTTGACTACTCGGTGGCTAGAGTACAACTTCAAGAGACAGAAAATGAGAGAGATCTAGGAGTAAACATACTGGCAGATTTGTCTCCAGAAATACATATAAATGGCATAGCAAGGGCAGCATATGC
>JAXCGZ010023410.1:2500-7500 GCA_037179515.1 Halocaridina rubra
ATATATATATATATATATATATATATATATATATATATATATATATATATATATATATATATATATATATATATATATATATATATATATATATATATATATATATATATATATATATATATATATATATATATATATATATATATATATATATATATATATATATATATATATATATATATATATATATATATATATATATATATATATATATATATATATATATATATATATATATATATATATATATATATATATATATATATATATATATATATATATATATATATATATATATATATATATATATATATATATATATATATATATATATATATATATATATATATATATATATATATATATATATATATATATATATATATATATATATATATATATATATATATATATATATATATATATATATATATATATATATATATATATATATATATATATATATATATATATATATATATATATATATATATATATATATATATATATATATATATATATATATATATATATATATATATATATATATATATATATATATATATATATATATATATATATATATATATATATATATATATATATATATATATATATATATATATATATATATATATATATATATATATATATATATATATATATATATATATATATATATATATATATATATATATATATATATATATATATATATATATATATATATATATATATATATATATATATATATATATATATATATATATATATATATATATATATATATATATATATATATATATATATATATATATATATATATATATATATATATATATATATATATATATATATATATATATATATATATATATATATATATATATATATATATATATATATATATATATATATATATATATATATATATATATATATATATATATATATATATATATATATATATATATATATATATATATATATATATATATATATATATATATATATATATATATATATATATATATATATATATATATATATATATATATATATATATATATATATATATATATATATATATATATATATATATATATATATATATATATATATATATATATATATATATATATATATATATATATATATATATATATATATATATATATATATATATATATATATATATATATATATATATATATATATATATATATATATATATATATATATATATATATATATATATATGAAGCAAAAAAGGCCCATAAATAAAACACAAAAGAAGCGAAGATGTACTATATATTACGACTGGACTCCAGTCCTCTTCAGGTACCTGAAGAGGACTGGAGTCCAGTCGTAATATATAGTACATCTTCGCTTCTTTTTGTGTTTTATTTATGGGCCTTTTTTTGCTTCATATTGTGCTGTGATATAACAGTTTATTTTGCATATATATATATATATATATATATATATATATATATATATATATATATATATATATATATATATATATATATATATATATATATATATATATATATATATATATATATATATATATATATATATATATATATATATATATATATATATATATATATATATATATATATATATATATATATATATATATATATATATATATATATATATATATATATATATATATATATATATATATATATATATATATATATATATATATATATATATATATATATATATATATATATATATATATATATATATATATATATATATATATATATATATATATATATATATATATATATATATATATATATATATATATATATATATATATATATATATATATATATATATATATATATATATATATATATATATATATATATATATATATATATATATATATATATATATACATATATATATATATATATATATATATATATATATATATATATATATATATATATATATATATATATATATATATATATATATATATATATATATATATATATATATATATGTATATATATGTATATATATATATATATATATATATATATATATATATATATATATATATATATATATATATATATATATATATATATATATATATATATATATATATATATATATATATATATATATATATATATATATATATATATATATATATATATATATATATATATATATATATATATATATATATATATATATATATATATATATATATATATATATATATATATATATATATATATATATATATATATATATATATATATATATATATATATATATATATATATATATATATATATATATATATATATATATATATATATATATATATATATATATATATATATATATATATATATATATATATATATATATATATATATATATATATATATATATATATATATATATATATATATATATATATATATATATATATATATATATATATATATATATATATATATATATATATATATATATATATATATATATATATATATATATATATATATATATATATATATATATATATATATATATATATATATATGCATATATATATATATATATATATATATATATATATATATATATATATATATATATATATATATATATATATATATATATATATATATATATATATATATATATATATATATATATATATATATATATATATATGTATATATGTATATATGTTATATATATATATATATATATATATATATATATATATATATATATATATATATATATATATATATATATATATATATATATATATATATATATATATATATATATTTGTATATATATAGGAACATAGTCATCAACTTTCTGGTTGCCCAATTTGTCAGTGAGAGCTTTATCTATTTTCTAAAACAGTTGCAATATTTGGTAGAAAACTCAAAGAATAATCAGTTCAACTGATGTCTTATCAGCATTTAAACGATATCAGCACGCAAAAACTTATCAACTGAAATGAAACTTCGTCACATTTGTCATCTAGCAAAGTTGCAAAGAAATCTAAAAAGAATCAATGATCATAATACTGTCAACATAGGGAAATACATAGTTCATATGTAAAGGGTAAAGAGGAGGAGAGAGAGAGAGAGAGAGAGAGAGAGAGAGAGAGAGAGAGAGGAGAGAGAGAGAGAGAGAGAGAGAGAGAGAGAGAGAGAGAGAGAGAGAGAGAGAGAGAGAGAGAGAGAGAGAATTTATTTCTTCAAAAAATAAAATGTATAATTTTCGCTTATATGGCCCTTTTTTATGACTTGACTTCCTGCCCATCTATACAAGGGGACAGAACACAACTGCAATAATTTTCTAAGGTCTAAAATAGAATAACAACAAAATAACTTAGTGTACAAATAGAGAAACATCGAAGTATAAATCCATTCTTTTCTGTTTAACATTGCAAAGGACTTTACTGAAAGGAGAATACACCTCCTTGTCTGTTATGGCAATCTTTTCTCTTTCTATAAGGCAGAGGGTTCAGTTGAAGTACACACTCGCTATAAGTTAACATACCTCTGATGAAATTAAAACTAAATACTACAATCATATGTGATAATTACATTTAATAAAATATGAGACTCTAGGTAGCTAACAAGAATTGTAAATTAATATTTTGCACTAAAGCTGATATCTCAAGAGAAATTTCTTATTTTTATTTATTTCTCTACTACTATTAACAAAATTACGATTATCTTAAGTAGCTCAATTGTAATTATAATTTTCACGACTATGATAGTAATTAACAATAATTAATGCTAGATAAGTTTTTCAAAATCTTTTTTTTACTGCAATTTAGTAAAGGGATAAAGATATTAAAGATGGTTGAACACAAAGAAGAAAAACTATATAAAAAACGTGTATCTGAAAAAAATATAAAAAGTTTGACTCTGTGTATGCAGTAATAAAATTGAAAATAATATTTCATTTGCAACATTAAAGAATGACTTTTGCTTAAGTTTCATAATCTCTTAAGGAGTTATACATGAACATGTAATACATATATATATTTTTCCACTAACTCAAATTTGAATTTTTCGAGGTACTATTCAACAGAATTACCTCAGAAGACAGGAGGGAAGTTATATATTTTTTCCTTTTCTATACTTACGATCGGGTAGGTACTTAACTACTATTTTTTTTAAATCTTTCCTTTTCCTACCCAAAAATACTGCTCAATATCTGTCTTCTGGACTTCAAATGGCTAGCTTTTGCTGGGCGTTTTGAGTGTAAGCGCTGTTCCTCCCCTGTCTCTTCGGTTTCTGGATCAACCTGGTCTCTTTCAAATACAGGAAACGGCTGTTTGACATTCTTGTTGTCATTTCTTGTGAGTTTACACTCCCTTCTTCATAACCAAGCTGAAATAATTATGACATACATTATCATGGCTAAAGCTCTCAAAGTTTTATTTCATCTATCTAACATATTATTTCAGACAAATAATGTATATACTGCAGCTAGAAAGGAAAATAAAGAATCATTCATAGATTTATGTCCTTTATCACGTAATATCTACCTTGGAATCCTCGAAAATTGAATAATAATCTCGTTGACGGAGTAGGGGACGAAGCAAAAATAAAATAAACTCTGAATCTCAACCATATCTTGGCAGGTGGAGAATCACTTTCTCAAAAATATCCCTCAACAGATATTGCAACAGCACATCACCTTTTATTAAAATACAAAAATATGGCCTGCATAAAGACACGGTGGAGCAGGGGAAGAATTCTTGCAGACTCCTTCCCTATAATGCTTCCCCAACGGACTTTCCCGCGATTCCAAAAATGAAAACAACCCCCCTTTATACCTCCAGTCAGTCATACCCATTCTCTCCCGCACTCGCCACTTTCAAAACACTCACTCCCTTTCTCTCTGTGTAATACCCCCTTTTGGCCATTATCTATTTCCCTTCCCCCTGACTCTGAAGGAGTGTATGTGTAAAA
>JAXCGZ010023410.1:12500-27500 GCA_037179515.1 Halocaridina rubra
AGAGATATGTTTCCTTAGTAGTTTCTCCATAAGTTTGCAAACTATGCTGGTCAAGGAAACTGGTCTATAGTTCAGAGCCGTATCCCTCCTTCCCTTTTTGAAGATAGGTATCACATTTGCTTGTTTCCAGCATCTTGGAATCTCCCCCGACTCCAGTGACTCCTTAAATATGATACTTAGTGCCACTGATATTGTGTTTGCGCATTTTTTAAGCACATGAGGGGATATGTCATCAGGACCTGTAGCTTTATGAACATCTAAATCCATCAGCGCTTTGCATACCTCTGTGGCTGTAAGGTTGATGTTCTCTAATACCGGCCCTTGAGCTTCTATCACTGCAATCTGAGGGGGTGGGGTATTTTCTACTGTAAATACTGACTGAAACTCCTTGTTCAATTCTGTGCAGATCTCTTCGTCCGTCTCAGTGATGCTTCCATCCGCTCTCTTTAGCCTTAAAACCTGTTCTTTTACCTTCAGTTTTCCTCTGATAAAGCTGTGGAAAAGCTTGGGATTTTCTTTAGCCTTCCTGGTGATGTCCCTCTCATAATCTCTCTCTGCCTCTCTCCTTTTACTTAGGTAGTCATTTCTTGCTCTTTTGTAGGTTTGCCAGGCATTTATGTTTTTTCTCCTCCTATACCTTTTCCAGCATTTGTCTCTCCACTCCTTAGCTCTTTTACACCCATTATCGAACCATTTCACTCTGGCATGAATTACACCTACTTTGGTGACAGGTATGCAGCAATCTACTATCTTCCCATATTTCTCACAAAAGATGTCATACATTTCTTGTACAGATTTGTTGTAAAATAAGGTTCTCCAGTCAATAACTGCAAAAAGCTCATTCATTTTGATGTAATCTCCTTTCGGATAGTTCCTCCACATGTCCTCAGTGCCTCTACTCTCAGGAAGAATGTCTTCAATGATATACTCCATCAACAACACACAGTGGTCACTCTTTCCAATTGGTGGTTCATACTCAATATTTTCAATATCCAACACATTATCTGTGAACACCAGATCAAGTAGTGATGGCTCATCCCCACCCCTGGCTCTTGTTGGTTCCATTACATGTTGGTGTAGGAAATTCCCTTGTACGCAATCTAGGAATCTTGCCCCAAATGAGTCCTCACCACTGTGTGGGTCAAGATTTATCCAATCTATCTCTTTATGATTAAAGTCTCCCATAATCAAAATCCTACATTTTTCCTCCCGCGCCATGTTAACAACTGAGTTTATGACTTCAATCGTACCTATATGACTTTCCTCATAAATTTCAAGCCTATTTTGGTTCCTTGGTGGGTTGTATACAACAGTTATTATAATGCTCTCTGACCCAGTATTTATGCGAGCAACAAGAAATTCCCTGAACTCACTTTCTATAGCCAAGTTTATTTCTTCAACTTGAATCCTCTCACTTATGAGCAGTGCTATCCCTCCACCAGTCCTCTCAGATCTTTCGACCCTTAGTATTCTGAAGCCCTTAGGAAAAACTGTGACACTGTTTATGTCCTCACTCAACTTAGTCTCTGTAATTGCTACTATATCTGCCTTACTGTTGTGAATCCTATCTTTTAATTCTACTGCCTTACCAGCTAATCCATCAGCATTTGTGTATAACAATCTTAATGAGGCCCCATCCCCTGATCTTCTGCCATTATCTTCTTTATCTCCCCTTTGTCTGGAAGTATTCTGTAACAAAAAATTTTCTTCTCTTCTTCATTTCTTTCATCATTTAACCTTCTTGCCTCTTGCAACAAGTTTTTGATCTTTCCCATCTCTTCCTGTGTTCTGTATCGTCTAATGAACACTTCTTTGCATTCTTGAAGGTCTTTTAGACTTTTTTTTCTCAACAATATTTCCCTACATGTCTCCCCTCTCTCAAAGGTTACTTTTGTTGGTCTCGGCTTTCCTTCCCTCGAATATTTACCTAGTTGGTGTATGTTTACAATATCCTCAGGACCACATACTACTCCAAGCTTTCTTATCAGGTCTACAACGTTAGCTTTATTTTCTTCAAGTCTCCCCTGCCATGTTGGCTCCTGGGATTCACTTATGCCTGAGATTACCACTGTCTTCTCCTTATCAAGTGCCTGTCTGATGAGTGGGTTTGCCCTTTCCATCACAACGTCTTTCATTTTTTCGATTACTGTCTCTTTATAGTCAACTGTTTGTATGTTTTCCAGTGCCACCACCTTTACAGCCTCTTTTACTGCCACATTCCCCTTTAGTGCATCAGCAAAGGACGTTTTCATGGCATCATTTTCCATATTCAGCTCCTGGAACTCTTTTCTGAACTGTTCAATGTTTTCCTTAATCTGAACATTCCAAGCAGCAATCTCGTCTCTCTCAGAAGAGAGCAGTGAACTAACATCTAATTCCTTTAGGTTGTCATTTAGCTGTTTGTTTTTATCTTCTTGTTTAGAAATTCTAGATTCTAGTTGACTCTTTTCCCCTTCCAGCTTCTTTATTCTTTTTTCTAGTTCCTTTCTCTCCTGCCCTTGTGCTTTATTTGCTTCCTCCAAAGATCTTATTTGTTCTCTGAGTGTTTCATTCTCTTTCATTTCTCCATCCATATTCCGAATTTTATCATCAAGGCTTATAACCATTTCCTCTAACTTCTTGATTCTCTGTTTAAGTCCTCTGATGACTACCCCTTCTCCCGACCCATGGGTGGGAGAGGTTTGGGAAAGAGATGGCTTCATTTTTATGTTCTCCCTCTCACAGAATATAGAAAGAAGACGAGGAAGAGGAAAAAAAAAGAAAAGAGAAAAACTTCTAATTTACCTTCACACAGAATTTTTATATCTCCATATAAGTGCTATTTAGTGACTCAGTTTGTCTCCTTTCTGGTAACACACATCTTAACTTAAAAACTTGACCATGGTAATTTAAGTATAAAAAGAAAAAGAAAAACAAAAGTCAAACCTGAAGGAAAATTCGAATTTGTGTTCGAGGTGGCACCCACCTGTTTCTGTTATATATTCTTCCTAACTGATAAACTGACTTGCTAACCAAGATATGTTATCACGGGATTTAGACTTTACATTTAACTCAATATATATACAAAATAACAAAATAGTAAAAGAGAAAGCTAAAAGAAAAGCAAAAAAAATGAAGAAAATAGGACTGCTGTACTACTTGGCAACTTAACTCAGTACTGTTGACAGGTGGGTATTTGGTAATTTTTTTTTCTTTTATTATTCAATTTTTTCGTGTATCAAACTAACTAACTAGTTAATATAAATGGGAAGGATACTGATTTTAACAATATATAGAACCACAGGATCAGGTAAAACGGCTTAAGAGCTTTCACCAGTTTACACAAAAAATTAGGTAATGTGGTGTGATGGCTCCACGTCTGGCAACTCTTCTAGATTTCCCTCAAGGCAGAAACTGGACGGCAGCTTCTCTCTCTTCCTCACGAAAAAGTTCTCAATTTTTTTTCCTTTAATATGAACAGTCTCGTCTTACAACAAATATTAGTTTTTGTACTCACAATACTCTGCAGGATTTCAGATTTATGGAAATTATGGTAAAGTTTTCCACTAAGCACTTTAGTCACTCGAAACAGTTAAAACTTAAGAGGAGCAATTCCGTGTGTCACTGAACGCGCGGTGTGTGTGTGTGTGTGTGTGTGTGTGTATGCATGTGCGTGTGTATATATATATATATATATATATATATATATATATATATATATATATATATATATATATATATATATATATATATATGTGTATATATATATATATATATATATATATATATATATATATATATATATATATATATATATATATATATATATATATATATATATATATATATATATATATATATATATATATATATATATATATATATATATATATATATATATATATATATATATATTTATATATATATATATATATATATATATATATATATATATATATATATATATATATATATATATATATATATATATATATATATATATATATATATATATATATATATATATATATATATATATATATATATATATATATATATATATATATATATATATATATATACATATATATATATACATATATATATATATATATATATATATATATATATATATATATATATATATATATATATATATATATATATATGAATAATTTTCTACCCCAACCGGGATTTGAACCTAGGACTTAAAATTACTAAGTCAAGGCGCTACCAACTACACCACAGAAGGCTAAGTGGAATCGGACCTTATAGCTTATATCTTCTATACTTAGAAATGAATGCATTAAATCTGAATGCAACTATCTTCATATTGCAGATTCCCCAACCTCACTCATAGTTTCGTTTTTGCATTTAGTTCAACTCCCAATCTCATTCGGGACCAACATTAACCAAACAAGCACATTACATATGTGAAAACATAAATTATTTTCTACCCCGATCAGGACTTGAACATAGAGCTTATAATTACTAAGTCAAAGCGCTACCAAATACACCACAGAAGGTTAAAAGGAATCGGACCTTATAGCTTATATCTGCTATTCTTAGGAATGAGAGCATTCTATCTGAATTCTACTATGTTCATATTACAGATTTTCCAAGCTCACTCGTAGTTACGTTTGCGATTTTAATTTATTGTTGGTCCCGAATGAGATTGGGAGTTGAATTAAATGCGAAAACGAAACTACGAGTGAGATTGGGGAATCTGTAATATGAACATAGTGGCATTCAGATAGAATGCGTTCATTCCTAAGTATAGCAGATATAAGCTATAAGGTCTAATTCCTTTTGTGGTGGATTACTTCTCTGTCTATGACTGTTCTTCTCACCTGAATTTCTAATATATATTTATTATCTTGGTAGCGTGGTCGGTGATAACAGGTAAGCATCTTCTTAATTGGAGTTTATTTGGAGATTACACCTAATTAAGCCCTTAGAGCTCCCATTATTATATAGATCCTGTCACTATCAATTCCTGCCCCCAAGAGGGAGATTGCTAAGTTGTGGACGTGACTTCTGCCCATGGCAAAGGCTGAACTCTAACTAACTGGGCTCTTTTGCCAGTCCTGGTGGCAGTGGGTATCGAGTGTACTCTCGGCTATAGGCATCTATGATATGCCGTGTGAGGTAATAGGCATCTGTGATATACCCTACGTGCCTCGAGTGTACTCTCGGCCATATGGCGGCTATAGGCTTCTATGAAATGCAGTGTGAGTCTATAGGCATCTATGGTATGCCCTACGACACCCCCCACCACCAAACTGAAATATCTCCAATAATTCGGACTAAGCATAACTACTTTCATGAGAGCCTTATAATTTTCTAACTATCATTATTTTATAAAAACGGGGCAGAGCTATATAAAAAACTAACTTATGAAAGTATTACAATCTCATACAATTATCTAAACAGATTACAGTAATATAAAAATTACTATGCAAAAAGCTGACAAAGAAAAATATGTTCTTTATAATAAGCATTGTAATTAAAATAAAAAAATCAGAATGAAGTATTCACGATTGCAATATATTGCTAGTAGGCATTGGCAAAATTATTTAAGAACAAAGCTAATTAAGCTATTTCATTAATCACACAGTACACAATACATTTGGACATGATATATGCAAGTACAAAACATTTGTCATGTTGTGAAAAGAGTTAAAAATATTCACAGTTACAATATGTAATTACTATTTAAGGACAAACTGATAGGAGAATTACAAGAACATAATATAAAACACATTCGTCTAGGATCTGCAAAGATTAATCATGACTTAAACCAATGATATTATTTAAACAGAAAACAACTTATTATGATTTTTGCAAATTGTAACATTTAACACATATTAAAGAAGAAGAAAAAAATAGAATTCAACATGCACAATTTGTCTATGACACTTATTCTAATAAACTTAAATCTAAGGGAGACTCTGAGGTTTTTTCGTTTATTACGATTAAAATTATCTTACAGCTATCTTAAAATTTAAAAAATAAAGTTCCACTATTGGTCTTCACCACTAGTTGTCAAAGACGGTGGGGACATTTTCTTTTTCATTTTTATCAGTTCGAATACGTGGGGGAAAATATATTTTTTCTTAATCATTTAACTTTCCTTTTTTACAGGGATTTTCCATACCCTTTCATTTGTTTTTGTTTTTTTTTATTTTCTGTTATGGGGTTTTTCAATTCCCTTTTTTTTTTCTTGGTCACTAAAGTTATTAGATGTATAGGGATTTCTTCTTTCCCCTTTTTCATTTTTCATTTTTTCGGGGATTTTCATTTCCCCAGCTCCTCAGTGGGTAATCATTGCTAGGTCTTGCAATATTATCTCTCTAATTTCCCGGGACCTTCGCCTGACAACTGCAATGTAGGTCCGGGTTGTAACACGTACCATGAATCCTCTTTATATCTGGAGACTGGCCTGACAATGGGAGGGCGTTAATGCATCAATCGAATCAACCGGCACCCATCCCGCCCACTTTCATGCGACTTTTGAGGTGGTCCTATACTATACCACGTCTCACGCCCCTCCTCAAATGAGGCGCATCTCCCTTCAATAGCTGAAGAATATGAACATAGCCTGAAGTAGATTCTAAGGCCGGAAATTAGTACCTAATGTCTCTAATACATATGCAGAAGGAATACATATGACCTCTGCATAAAAGCAATGGCCATATGTCTGCATTCAGAGGGTATACTTCGCCTCCCTGCATCTGCAAGCGCTTGCAATCTCTCCCATGAGTAAAAGGGACTGGTATGTGAAGATAAAATTTTAAAATTGCAGGTCGGGGCTGCCTGGAAATAGGGTGGTAATGGAAAGTATGTGTCTACACCATTAGATTATTATACCAAGATACTTAGGACTTACCTGAGTAACTGATACATAATAGTAGTCTGTTATAGATATAAAAAAGATCAGTCATTAAATGCTGAAAATCAGCCACTAAAGAAATATTCTTATTAGCAGTGACTACAGTAACATCAAGCATGAATTCAAGATAAAATATACAGATAATTTGGTAAATGCTGATAGCAATTACTAAAATAATAATTAAGCGAAAGGCCATGGAGTAATAGCAACAATAACAGACCACATAATGTTAACAATACTAATAATCATGGTCATAATAAGAATAATAAAAATGAAATAAAAAATACTAAATCAGGAATAGCAGTGTATATGCAATTGAGACTGGCATTTTGAAGTAAGAACAGAGTTCTATACTTATATTTCACAATAATGCTCATTTTAATACTGTCTCTTTGATTATTCGAATTCCTGCAATCATAATATATATATATATATATATATATATATATATATATATATATATATATATATATATATATATATATATATATATATATATATATATATATATATATATATATATATATATATAAATAAGTACAAACTATTAGCATACAGCACTAAATAGTAAGGAAGCCCATCAGTGAAACAAAACTTATAAAACAATGCTATATTTCGGATCCTAACTGGATCCCTTCTCAAGCACAACAGTTGTGCTTGAGAAGGGATCCAGTTAGGATCCGAAATATAGCATTGTTTTATAAGTTTTGTTTCACTGAAGGGCTTCCTGACTATATATATATATATATATATATATATATATATATATATATATATATATATATATATATATATATATATATATATATATATATATATATATATATATATATATATATATATATATATATATATATATATATATATATATATATATATATATATATATATATATATATATATATATATATATATATATATATATATATATATATATATATATATATATATATATATATATATATATATATATATATATATATATATATATATATATATATATATATATATATATATATATATATATATATATATATATATATATATATATATATATATATATATATATATATATATATATATATATATATATATATATATATATATATATATATATATATATATATATATATATATATATATATATATATATATATATATATATATATATATATATATATATATATATATATATATATATATATATATATATATATATATATATATATATATATATATATATATATTTATATATATATATATATATATATATATATATATATATATATATATATATATATATATATATATATATATATATATATATATATATATATATATATATATATATATATATATATATATATATATATATATATATATATATATATATATATATATATATATATATATATATATATATATATATATATATATATATATATATATATATATATATATATATATATATATATATATATATATATATATATATATATATATATATATATATATATATATATATATATATATATATATATATATATATATATATATATATATATATATATATATATATATATATATATATATATATATATATATATATATATATATATATATATATATATATATATATATATATATATATATATATATATATATATATATATATATATATATATATATATATATATATATATATATATATATATATATATATATATATATATATATATATATATATATATATATATATATATATATATATATATATATATATATATATATATATATATATATATATATATATATATATATATATATATATATATTTATATATATATGTAAATATATATATATTTATATATATATATATATATATATATATATATATATATATATATATATATATATATATATATATATATATATATATATATATATATATATATATATATATATATATATATATATATATATATATATATATATATATATATATATATATATATATATATATATATATATATATATATATATATATATATATATATATATATATATATATATATATATATATATATATATATATATATATATATATATATATATATATATATATATATAAATATGTATATAGATATATATATATATATATATATATATATATATATATATATATATATATATATATATATATATATATATATATATATATATATATATATATATATATATATATATATATATATATATATATATATATATATATATATATATATATATATATATATATATATATATATATATATATATATATATATATATATATATATATATATATATATATATATATATATATATATATATATATATATATATGTATATATAGATATATATATATATATATATATATATATATATATATATATATATATATATATATATATATATATATATATATATATATATATATATATATATATATATATATATATATATATATATATATATATATATATATATATATATATATATATATATATATATATATATATATATATATATATATATATATATATATATATATATATATATATATATATATATATATATATATATATATATATATATATATATATATATATATATATATATATATATATATATATATATATATATATATATATATATATATATATATATATATATATATATATATATATATATATATATATATATATATATATATATATATATATATATATATATATATATGTATATATAAATATATCTATATATATATATATATATATATATATATATATATATATATATATATATATATATATATATATATATATATATATATATATATATATATATATATATATATATATATATATATATATATATATATATATATATATATATATATATATATATATATATATATATATATATATATATATATATATATATATATATATATATATATATATATATATATATACATATATATATATATATATATATATATATATATATATATATATATATATATATATATATATATATATATATATATATATATATATATATATATACATATATATATATATATATATATATATATATATATATATATATATATATATATATATATATATATATATATATATATATATATATATATATATATATATATATATATATATATATATATATATATATATATATATATATATATATATATATATAGATATATATATATATATATATATATATATATATATATATATATATATATATATATATATATATATATATATATATATATATATATATATATATATATATATATATATATATATATATATATATATATATATATATATATATATATATATATATATATATATATATAGCAGATATAAGCTATAAGGTTGGATTCCTTTTAACCTTCTGTGGTGTAGTGGTAGCGCCTTGACTTAGTAAACATAAGTCCTAGGTTCGAGTCCCGGTCGAGGTAAACAAACAAAAAAACAAAAAGATTCATATATATATATATATATATATATATATATATATATATATATATATATATATATATATATATATATATATATATATATATATATATATATATATATATATATATATATATATATATATATATATATATATATATATATATATATATATATATATATATATATATATATATATATATATATATATATATATATATATATATATATATATATATATATATATATATATATATATATATATATATATATATATATATATATATATATATATATATATATATATACATATATATATATATATATATATATATATATATATATATATATATATATATATATATATATATATATATATATATATATATATATATATATATATATATATATATATATATATATATATATATATGTATATATAGATATATATATATATATATATATATATATATATATATATATATATATATATATATATATATATATATATATATATATATATATATATATATATATATATATATATATATATATATATATATATATATATATATATATATATATATATATATATATATATATATATATATATATATATATATATATATATATATATATATATATATATATATATATATATATATATATATATATATATATATATATATATATATATATATATATATATATATATATATATATATATATATATATATATATATATATATATATATATATATATATATATATATATATATATATATATATATATATATATATATATATATATATATATATATATATATATATATATATATATATATATATATATATATATATATATATATATATATATATATATATATATATATATATATATATATATATATATATATATATATATATATATATATATATATATATATATATATATATATATATATATATATATATATATATATATATATATATATATATATATATATATATATATATATATATATATATATATATATATATATATATATATATATATATATATATATATATATATATATATATATATATATATATATATATATATATATATATATATATATATATATATATATATATATATATATATATATATATATATATATATATATATATATATATATATATATATATATATATATATATATATATATATATATATATATATATATATATATATATATATATATATATATATATATATATATATATATATATATATATATATATATATATATATATATATATATATATATATATATATATATATATATATATATATATATATATATATATATATATATATATATATATATATATATATATATATATATATATATATATAGCAGATATAAGCTATAAGGTTGGATTCCTTTTAACCTTCTGTGGTGTAGTGGTAGCGCCTTGACTTAGTAAACATAAGTCCTAGGTTCGAGTCCCGGTCGAGGTAAAAAACAAAAAAACAAAAAGATTCATATATATATATATATATATATATATATATATATATATATATATATATATATATATATATATATATATATATATATATATATATATATATATATATATATATATATATTCTTCTACTAATTCAAATTTGAAATTTTTCGAGTGACTATTCAACAGAATTTCTTCAGGAGACAGGATTTAGTTATATATTTTTCTCCTCTTCGTACTTACAATCGGGTAGGTACTTAGCTAACTTCTTTTTTCATTCTCTTTCCTTTTCTTACCCAAAAAATTATGCCCAATATCTGTCTTCTGGACTTCAAAGGGCTAGCCTTTGTGGGGAGTTTAGCATGTAGGAGCTGCTCCTCCCCTGTCTGTTCGGTTTCTGGATCAACTTCGTCTCTTTCAAATACAGGAAACGACTGTTTGACATTCTTGTTGTCATTTCTTGTTAGTTTACACTCCTTTTTCATGACCAAGCTGAAATAATTGTGACAAACATTATCATGGCTAAAACTTTCAAAGTTTTATTTTATCTGTCTAACATATTCTCTCAGACAAATAATGTATTTACTGCAGCTAGAAAGGAAAATAAAGAATCATTCATTGATTTACATCCTTTATCACGTAATATCTATCTTGGAATTCTAGAAAATCGAATAATAATCTCGTTGGCGGAGTAGAGAACGAAACAAAAATAAAATAAACTCTGCATCTCAATCATATCTGGGCAGGTGGAGAATCACTTTCTCAAAAATATCCCTCAATAGATATCGCAACAGCACATCACCTCCCATCAAAATTCAAAAATATGGCCTTCATAAAGACACGGTGGAGTAGGGGAAGAATCCTCGCAGACTCCTTCCCCATCATGCATCCCCAACAGACTTTCCAGCGATTCCACCCAAGAAAACAACCCCCCCATTATACCCCCAGTCAGGCATACCCATTCTCTCCCACACTCGACACTTTCAAGACACTCACATTCCTTTCTTTCTGTACAATTCCCCTCCTAGTCATTTTTCTATTTACTGAGCATGCGTTTCCCTTCCCCATCACTCTGAAGGAGTGTATGTGTAAAACCGTAGTCAACCCGAGGGTCGCATGACTGCGTCCCCAATCCTAGGTTCCCCCTCTTCTCCCACTAGGGTGCACTAAGGCGACACAATAACTTCCCCCCCCCCCCAACACTCTGAGGGGGTGTGTTGGTTGGCGATCTCTCGAGGCGTCTCCCTCAACGGCTATGAGACCCCATTCTTTCTCCCCCTCTACACTACGTTAGGGTTACACTTAAACCCCCCCTACCCCAGCACAGTTTGTTAACTCTACTTTTCCCCGCCTGCATAGCACGAATAAAAAACAAAAATTCATATCTATATAATATCACAAAATTTTCTTATTCTTCAAAAAGATATATTATGCACAAATTTTAATATCAATTTCTTTATCATAGCGACCTTAGAAAAACAGTCAGTCATTTCTGTCTTTCTCTCGCCAACATATTACCCACGAAAAAATAAAGAAAGAGTCTTGAACACAGGTGTGAGGGTATCTCTCAATACAATTCTTCGTGAACACTGTCACTTTTGCTTTAAGAAATTAATATAAAAATTATTTTACACGTACATTCAATCTTTTTCAATTAAAATCAATACATTTGCCTGTTTAATAATCAACTTAGGCATTAATACAAATAAATTGAACACCCTTCAAATGTAATTTCTCATTATATTATTCAAATTCTAAGATAAATAGAGTTTATTACTGCTTATAGCTATTAGTACAAATTATCCATGTTAGTAATGGGTACAGAAATTCTTCTTATGCTAATTTAAAAGAGCCACACCCCTCGTAGGTGGGTTGGCTGAGTCAAAGCATGACTACAAAGTAAAATGGCAGAGTCCGCAGACCTCAATTTCTTTTAATAATTGTCCCATTACTGGCTTGGTACAGATCACAAGTACTTACCTATTTTGGGAAACTGCTTGAAGAACATCACGGCAACAGGCAATGGGAGAGGGGGTTCTTCTTTCCTCTGGACAAGGGATGTTCCCGCCAATTTCTTCCATCTCTCTTGCAAAATCGACGAATCGCCATCTCCTTGGTTGGATCCGGCAACATATAACTTCTGGTAAGGGGCGTTTTCTCTCAAAGCCCCGGTCACACTTCGGCTCACTGTAATGGTGGTGTACATGAAGGCGCTGTTTGTCCTTTTACTGTTGGGGGCCTTGCCAATACGGTGGCTGCGGAGAGTGACTGGTTTTGATAACATGATACTGTCGGAGCTCAACTGAGGCTTTCTCTCTTGGCGTCCCTGTCTCGCTGCTTGCAAGAGTCTAGAAGTTTCTTCAACACTCGAACATTTTTTTCATAGATGCATCTATCTGTTTCTTCTGTGAAGATATAGGCATGGATTGATCCCGAGCTGATCACCAGTTGTGGTAGAGTAGTTCTCTCTCTACAACTGTTCTTCTAACCAGAATTTCTAATATATTTTTATCATCTTGGTAGCGTGGTCGGTGATAACAGATAAGCATCTTCTTTATAGGAATTTATTGGGAGATTACACTTAATTAACACATCAGAGCTCCCATTATTATATAGTTCCTGTCACTATTGATTCCCGCCCCCAAGGGGAAGACTGCTAAGTTTTGGACGTGACTTCTGCCCCTGGCAAAGGCAGAACTCTAACTAACTTGGCTCTTTGGCCAGTCCTCGCGGCTGTGTGTATCGAGTGTATTCTCCGCCATATGGCGGCTATAGGCATCTATGAAATGCCGTGAGGCAATAGGAATCTATGATATGCCCTACACGCCTCGAGTGTACTCTCGGCAATATGGCGGCTATAGACATCTATGAAATTCTGTGTGAGGCTATAGGCATCTATGATATGCCCTACGACACTTTTAACCTTCTGTGGTGTAGCTGGTAGTGCCTTGATATAGTAATTATAAGTCCTAGGTCCAAGTCCCAGTCGGGGTAGAAAATGATTCATGTTTTCACTTATGAAACGTGTTTATTTGGTTATTGTTGGTTCAAATGAGATTGGGAGATGAATTAAATTCGAGAGCGAAAATATGAGTGAGG
>JAXCGZ010023410.1:32500-42232 GCA_037179515.1 Halocaridina rubra
GGTATAAGTTTGTTGAGTGTGGTAGGAAAAGTGTATGGTAGGATACTGGTTAATAGGATTAGGGATAAGACAGAATATGTGATCGCGGAAGTGCAAAGTGGTTTTAGGAGAGGTAGAGGTTGTATAGATCAGATTTTTATAGTTAGGCAGTTATGTGAGAAATATTTAGCAAAGGGTATGGATGTGTATTTTGCATTTTTGGATCTGGAGAAAGCATATGATAGAGTTGGTAGAGAGGCTATGTGGAATGCTTTGAGATTATATGGAATTTATGGTAAATTGTTGCATGTAGTGAAGAGTTTGTATGAGGGCAGTAGAGCTTGTGTTAGGGTAGGGAATGAAGTGAGTGAGTGGTTTCCAGTGAGTGTGGGACTGAGACAGGGATGTGTGATGTCACCATGGCTGTTCAATTTGTATATTGATGGAGTTGTAAGAGAGGTGAATGAGCGAGTGCATGGTCGAGGTTTGAGAATGGTAGATGGGGATGATAACGAGTGGGAGCTGAATCAGTTGCTGTTTGCAGATGATACTGTGGTGGGGGCAGATACAGAGGAAAAGCTGTGTCAGTTAGTGTCAGAATTTTGAATGGTGTGTGAGAGAAGGAAGTTGCGAGTGAATGTGGAAAAGAGTAAGGTTATGAGGTGTAGAAGAAATGAGGATGGCGCTGGATTGAATGTTATGTTGAATGGAGAGACACTTGAGGAGGTTAATCAGTTTAAGTATTTAGGCTCGGTTATAGCTGCAAATGGTGGAGTGGAAGCAGATGTGTGTCACAGAGTGAATGAAGGATGTAAAGTGTTGGGTGCATTGAAAGGAGTGATGAAGAATAGAGGGTTGGAAATGAATGTTAAGAAAGTTTTGTATGAGAAAGTGGTTGTGCTAACTGTGATGTATGGATCAGAGTTATGGGGTATGAAAGTAAGTGAGAGACGGAAACTAAATGTGTTTGAGGTGAAATGCCTGAGGTGTATGATTGGTGTATCTCGATTGGATAGGGTTAGGAATGAAGTGGTGAGAGCATGAATGGGTGTGAGGAGAGAAATTGCAGCCAGAGTAGATATGAATATTCTGAGATGGTTTGGCCATGTGGAAAGGATGGATGATGAAAGGCTGCTGAAAAAGGTGATGAATGCGAGAGTTGATGGGAGAAATACTAGAGGGAGGCCTAGGTTTGGATGGATGGATGGAGTAAGGAGAAACCTGAATGATAGAAGGGTGGATGTGAGGGAAGCAAGCGAGCGTGCTAGGAATAAGAATGAGTGGTGAGTGATTGTGATGCAGCTCTGATGGGCATCTGCTGTTACCACGGGGCTGCATCTTACAGAGGTAGCCCTGTGGTAGGGGCAGTAGGAGGAGTTGGCAGTTGTGAAGCGACACAGGTTGTGGAAGAGCCGGGAGGATGGACTGTGGCACTCCACCAGTGCCATCTGAATGGTCGCTAGCTCCCTCGTCATTGCCCATAGAGCAAAGTAATCCCCCTATTTGTTTTCCTTTCTTGATGTCGGCTACCCCCCAATTAAAGGGGGAAACACCCAAAGTAGATAGAAAATTATTATTATTATTATAATCGTTATTATTATTATTAATATTTTTACTATTATTAGTAGTACTATTATTATTACTATTATTATTACTATTATTATTATTATTATTATTATTATTATTATTATTATTATTATTATTATTATTATTATTATTATTATTATTATTATTATTATTGTTATTATTATTATTATTATTATTATTATTATTACAGTTGTTATTATTATTTTTATTATTATTATTATTATTATTATTATTATTATTATTATTATTATTATTATTATTATTATTATTATTATTATTATTATTATTATTATTATTATTATTATTATCATTATCATTATTATTATTATCATTATTAGTATTATTTATATTATTATTATTATTATTATTATTAGCATTATTATTATTATTATCATTATTATTATTATTATTATTATTATTATTATTATTATTATTATTATTATTATTATTATTATTATTAATATCATTATTATTATTATTATTATTATTATTATTATTATTATTATTATTATTATTATTATTATTATTATTATTATTATTATTATTATTATTATTATTATCAATTTTATTATTGTTATTATTATCATTATCATTATTATTATTATTATTATTATTATTATTATTGTTATTATTATTATTATTATATTTATTATTATTATTATTATTATTATTATTATTATTATTATTATTATTATTATTATTATTATTATTATTATTATTATTATTATTATTATTATTATTATTATTATTATTAATATTCTCACAACCAATTAAAATAAAAGAATACAGAAACACACTTGGATATATAAATTTCTCTTTCTCTCTCTCTCTCTCTCTCTCTCTCTCTCTCTCTCTCTCTCTCTCTCTCTCTCTCTCTCTCTCTCTCTCTCTCTCTCTCTCTCTCTCTCTCTCTCTCTCTCTCTCTCTCTCTCTCTCTCTCTCTCTCAATGTGTAAACCTTCGATCCCTAAGATTAATACGTAAAGAAAATCTTCTTAGGTTTTCAGGTTGCAATGAGATGAAGGAGAGGGCTTCAGGAGAGGACCTTAATGGGGTAATCCCTTATCCGGATCTATGCAAAGATTGCAACAGATAATATGTCTCATTATCAATAGCTATATATGTATCTATCTATGTATCTATCTGTCCGTCTATTACCTATCTCTGTTTTGCGCAAATTTGAATTTGGTGAAGTATCTTTTCTTTTCTTTTCTTATGATGACATGCTATGTATTATTATGCTCGTCCCCAGCCTCTTTCCGCCTTCTTTCAGATGAAATAAAATATGATGCTTGGAATCTGTGTTCTTTTACTTCGTAATTCATATGACATGTAAGATATAACTTCATTATTATTTTCTCTCTCTCTCTCTCTCTCTCTCTCTCTCTCTCTCTCTCTCTCTCTCTCTCTCTCTCTCTCTCTCTCTCTCTCTCTCTCTCTCTCTCTCTCTCTCTCTCTCTCTCTCTCCGTTAATTATGATGAAAGGGCGTATTGCAATATTTGTTCTAAGTGGTTTCGTCATGCCAATTTGTAGCAAATATTGTGATACTTAAATATCTCGTCATATATGTGACGCTGTCGGAGAGTGCCACGCGTTTTTATCTTTTGTTTTAAGTATTTCGTTACACAAGAAGAGAGAGCTCTCATATAGGCAAAGACTCTAATATTCATTATTTACTTTCATATATACACATATACAGTGGCCATATTACCCCTTGTGATGGAGTAGCCAAGGTCGAAGCATACACCCATTCACCACAAGTCGTGCTAAACCTATCCCTCACATGATAGCTCCTTAGGGATAAAGAGTTACAACAATTTCCCTCACCCGCATCACTGCTTGGGACACCCACGGTGTAAACGGGGAAATGCATATGCTCATAAGAACTTATGCGTGTGCATAGCGACAAATGCAGATTTCATAAGGATAAAACTATAAGAGAAGTCATGGCAAGCATGGATTGAGAAAAGGCAGAAGGTAAAAGGGAAACAAAGCTCACAGCTTTTTACCTTCTGTGATGTAGTTCGTAGCTCCTTGGCTTAGTAATAATAAGTCCCAGTCGGGGTAAAAGTTATTCATGTTTTCACATATGTAATGTGCTTATTTGGTTATTGTTGGTCCCGAATGAGATTGGGAGTTGAATTAAATGCGAAAACGAAACCACGAGTGAGGTTGGGGAAACTGTAAAATGAACATAGTGGCATTCAAATAGAATGCGTTAATTCCTACCATAGCAGATATAAGCTATGAAGATTGTTTTCCTTTTTCCTTCTGTGGTGTAGTTTGTAGCGCCTTGGTTTAGTAATAATAAGTCCCAGGTTCAAGTCCCTGTCAGGGTAAAAATGATTCATGTTTTCGCATATGGTAATGTGCTTATGTGGTAATATATATATATATATATATATATATATATATATATATATATATATATATATATATATATATATATATATATATATATATATATATATATATATATATATATATATATATATATGTTGTGCGGGCACAACATCAAAGAATAGCCTCAACGTATTCCCTGCGTGTCGTAAGAGGCGACTAAAAGTGGACGGGGCAGGGGGACTAGGAATCCCCCCCTTGTATCAACCTCATGCGAGTCATCAAAGAAGAAGGGGAGTAGAGGAGAGAACAACTTCTCCCAAAGCTCTAGTTTTGGGGTGTCTAAATGTGCGTGGTTGTAGTACGATAGAGGGTAAAAGATGTGAGATTGGATATATGTTTGGTAGGAGGAGGATGGATGTATTGGCATTGTGTGAGACGAAGATGAAAGGAAAAGGAGAAGTGGCATTTGGTGATGTGACGGGTAGGGTGTCTGGGGTTGAAAGGGGGAGAGCGAGAGAAGGTGTGGCATTATTGCTGAGTGAATGGATGATAAATCAGGTAGTGGAATGGAAAGAAGTGTCATCTAGGCTGATGTGGGTGAGGGCTAGGATAGTAAGGGAATGCTGGGCTTTTGTTAGTGCGTATGGGCCAGGATGTGAGAGAAGTGAGGAAGAGCGGGAAGAATTCTGGAATGAGTTAACTAGATCTGTGGATGATCTGAGTAGAAGGAACTATGTAGTTGTGTTGGGTGACTTGAATGCCAGAGTGGGTGATGGAGAGATAGAAGGTGTTGTAGGAAAGTATGGGGTACCAGGTGGGAATGAGAGTGGCGAGAGACTGTTAGATATGTGTGTGGAGCAAGAGTTGGTGATAGGTAATAGTTTATTTAAGAAGAAGTTAATAAACAAGTATACATGGATGAGAGTAGCAAATGGAAGAGTGAAAGAAAGAGCATTGATGGATTATGTGTTGGTAGCAAAGAGCATGGTTGGTAGAGTGAAAGATGTACATGCATTCAGGGGTGTGGCTGCTGGGATGCCTGATCAATTTTTGGTTGAAGCAAAAGTGGTAGTAGCAAAGGAGTGAGGAAATAGTGTGGGGGATGTAGAAGGGAAATAGTGAAGGTGGAAGAGTTGAAAAAGCCAGAGAGGAGACAGGAATATGAGGACAGGTTCAAAGTGGCATATGACAGGGTGATAGAAAGAGAAGTTGAGGAGTTATGGGAGGAATGGGGGTTGATGAAAGAATGTTTTGTGGGACATGCAAGTGATGTATGTGGAAAGAGGTTTGTTGGAGGTGGCATGAGGAGGGGCAGCGAGTGGTGGAATGGAGGGGTGAAAATGTAGGTGGATGAAAAAAAGAGGGCTTTTGAGGAATGGCTGCAGTGTAACAGTAGGGAGAAATATGAAAGATATAAAGAGAAAAATGAGGAAACCAAGCAGAAGGTAGAGGAAGAGAAGAGGTTGGCAAATGTTAGGTGGGGACAGGATTTTAGTAGGTCATATGATGAGAATAAAAAGATGTTTTGGAAAGAAGTGAAGAGAGTAAGGAAGGGTGGATCGAGGATGGAAGAGACAGTGAAAGTTGTGAATGGACAGATGTTATGAGGGAACGATGCAAGGAAAAGTTGGGCAGAATATTTTGAGTGCTTGCTGAATGTTGAGGAAGATAGAGAGGCAGCAATAGAGGCAGTGGGAGGGGTTCAAGGGCCAGTAATGGGAGATGAAAATGAGAGAGAGATTACAAGAGAGGAGGCAAAAAGGGTAAAGCACCTGGAATGGATGGTGTGAGAACTGAGATGTTGAAAGAAGGGGGTGTGACTGCATTGGAATGGTTAGTGAGAGTGTTTAATATATGCTTTATGTTGTCATTGGTGCCAGTGGAATGGGTGATTGCCTGTATAGTGCCCCTATACAAAGGTAAGGGAGATATGTATGAATGCAGTAATTTTATGGGTATAAGTTTGTTGAGTGTGGTAGGAAAAGTGCATGGTAGGATACTGGTTAATAGGATTAGGGATAAGACAGAATATGTGATCGCGGAAGTGCATAGTGGTTTTAGGGGAGGTAGAGGTTGCATAGATCAGATTTTTATAGTTAGGCAGTTATGTGATTAAATATTTAGTAAAGGGTAAGGATGTGTATTTTGCATTTTTGAATCTGGAGAAAGCATATGATAGAGTTGATAGAGAGGATATGTGGAAAGTTTTGAGATTATATGGAATTTATGGTAAATTGTTGCATGATGTGAAGAGTTTGTATGAGGGCAGTAGAGCTTGTGTTAGGGTAGGGAATGAAGTGAGTGAGTAGTTTCCAGTGAGTGTGGGACTGACACAGGGATGTGTGATGTCACCATGGCTGTTCAATTTGTATATTGATGGAGTTGAATGAGAGGTGAATGAGCGAGTGCGTGCTCGAGGTTTGAGAATGGTAGATGGGGATGATAACGAGTGGGAGCTGAATCAATTGCTGTTTGCAGATGATTCTGTGGTGGTGGCAGATTCAGAGGCAAAGCTGTGTCAGTTAGTGTCAGAATTTGGAATGGTGTGTGAGAGAAGGAAGTTGCGAGTGAATGTGGGAAAGAGTAAGGTTATGAGGTGTACAAGAAATGAGGATGGCACTGGATTGAATGTTATGTTGAATGGAGAGACACTTGAGGAGGTTAATCAGTTTAAGTATTTAGGCTCGGTTATAGCTGCAAATGGTGGAGTGGAAGCAGATGTGTGTCACAGAATGAATGAAGGATGTAAAGTGTTGGGTGCATTGAAAAGAGTGATGAAGAATAGAGGGTTGGAAATGAATGTTAAGAAAGTTTTGTATGAGAAAGTGGTTGTGCTAACTGTGATGTGTGGATCAGAGTTATGGGGTATGAAAGTAAGTGAGAGACAGAAACTAAATGTGTTTGAGATGAAATGCCTGAGGAGTATGATTGGTGTATCTCGATTGGATAGAGTTAGGAATGAAGTGGTGAGAGCAAGAACGGGTGCGAGGAGAGAAATTGCAGCCAGAGCAGATATGAATGTTCTGAGATGGTTTGGCCATGTGGAATGGATGGATGATGAAAGATTGCTGAAAAAGGTGATGAATTAGAGAGTTGATGGGAGAAATGCTAGAGGGAGGCCTAGGTTTGGATGGATGGATGGAGTAAGGAGAGCCCTGAATGATAGGAGGATGGACGTGAGGGAAGCAAGCGAGCATGCTAGGAATAGGAATGAGTGGCGAGCGATTGTGACGCAGCTCTGATGGGCATCTGCTGTTACCTCGGGGCTGCATCTTACAGAGGTAGCCCTGTGGTAGGGGCAGTAGGAGGAGTAGGCAGTTGTGAAGCGACACAGGTTGTGGAAGAGCCGGGAGGATGGGCTTTGGCACTCCAGAAGTGCCATCTGAACGGTCGCTAGCTCCCTTGTCGTTTCCCATAGAGCAAAGTAAGCCCCCTATTTGCTTTCCTTTCTTGATGTCGGCTACCCCCCAATTAAAGGGGGAAACAGCCAAGGTAGATAGATAGATAGATATATATGTATATATTAGTAATCATACAGGGATATTGAGAGACCCTCCAGGTTCAGACGTAGGGTATCTATGTGAACTTTTATGTTTTTTACGACCCAAAATATTTCACATCATATGTAGTTAGGTTAGTTAAGTTTACTCAATATTCAGATTTTATCAGCTGTTAAAGTTAGAATAGAAAAATTATTGTCGTAAGCTTTCTTTATAGAAAACGGGATCCGAGAAGCCTTCATTATTTGCTTCTTATTGCGTGCTAATAAAAATACACCATCTGGGATCATTTCTTCGTGTTTTATTTGACCGATTTTATAAATATTCTGACTTTGTTCGAAAAAAAAAATCACTATTTACATTCACTGTTTCTTCACTTTATCATTGCTTTTTATTTCTTTTCACCAAGCTTAGCTCTTGTGATTCTGTTATATGAGTATTCAATTCTATTATTTAGATGGGGAAAGCATAATGACCATGAACCTTTATGTGTTGGAGCTTCAATGAAACTTCTTAACAGATTTATCATTTTTTTGCTAGGGAAAGTAATAGTCTGATGTATATATATATATAAATATATATATATATATATATATATATATATATATATATATATATATATATATATATATATATATATATATATATATATATATATATATATATATATATATATATATATATATATATATATATATATATATATATATATATATATATATATATATATATATATATATATATATATATATATATATATATATATATATATATATATATATATATATATATATATATATATATATATATATATATATATATATATATATATATATATATATATATATATATATATATATATATATATATATATATATATATATATATATATATATATATATATATATATATATATATATATATATATATATATATATATATATATATATATATATATATATATATATATATATATATATATATATATATATATATATATATATATATATATATATATATATATATATATATATATATATATATATATATATATATATATATATATATATATATATATATATATATATATATATATATATATATATATATATATATATATATATATATATATATATATATATATATATAAAGATATCTATATATATATATATATATATATATATATATATATATATATATATATATATATATATATATATATATATATATATATATATATATATATATATATATATATATATATATATATATATATATATATATATATATATATATATATATATATATATATATATATATATATATATATATATATATATATATATATATATATATATATATATATATATATATATATATATATATATATATATATATATATATATATATATATATATATATATATATATATATATATATATATATATATATATATATATATATATATATATATATATATATATATATATATATATATATATATATATATATATATATATATATATATATATATATATATATATATATATATATATATATATATATATATATATATATATATATATATATATATATATATATATATATATATATATATATATATATATATATATATATATATATATATATATATATATATATATATATATATATATATATATATATATATATATATATATATATATATATATATATATATATATATATATATATATATATATATATATATATATATATATATATATATATATATATATATATATATATATATATATATATATATATATATATATATATATATATATATATATATATATATATATATATATATATATATATATATATATATATATATATATATATATATATATATATATATATATATATATATATATATATATATATATATATATATATATATATATATATATATATATATATATATATATATATATATATATATATATATATATATATATATATATATATATATATATATATATATATATATATATATATATATATATATATATATATATATATATATATATATATATATATATATATATATATATATATATATATATATATATATATATATATATATATATATATATATATATATATATATATATATATATACATATAAATATATATATATATATATATATATATATATATATATATATATATATATATATATATATATATATATATATATATATATATATATATATATATATATATATATATATATATATATATATATATATATATATATATATATTTATATTTATATGTA
>JAXCGZ010023411.1:10000-12500 GCA_037179515.1 Halocaridina rubra
ATTAAATGCTATAATGAAGCCACGAGTGAGGTTGGGGAATCTGTAATATGAACATAGTGGCATTCAGTTAGAATGCGTTCATTCCTAAGTATAGCAGATATAAGCTATAAGGTTGGATTCCTTTTAACCTTCTGTGGTGTAGTGGTAGCGCCTTGACTTAGTAATCATAAGTCCTAGATTCGAGTCCCGGTCGGGGTAAAAAAAAAATAACAAAATTATTCATGTTTTCACATATGTAATGTGCTTGCTTGGTTATTTCATGGCCCGAATGAGATTGGGACTTGAATTAAATGCTATAATGAAGCCACGAGTGAGGTTGGGGAATCTGTAATATGAACATAGTGGCAATCAGTTTGAATGTGTTCATTCCTAAGTATAGGAGATATAAGCTATAAGGTTAGATTCCTTTTAACCTTCTGTGGTGTAGTGGTAGCGCCTTGACTTAGTAATCATAAGTCCTAGGTTCGAGTCCCGGTCGGGGTAAAAAATAATTATTCATGTTTTCACATATGTAATGTGCTTGCTTGGTTATTTCATGGCCCGAATGAGATTGGGACTTGAATTAAATGCTATAATGAAGCCACGAGTGAGATTGGGGAATCTGTGATATGAACATAGTGGCATTCAGTTGGAATGCGTTCATTCCTAAGTATATCAGATATAAGCTATAAGGTTGGATTCCTTTTAACCTTCTGTGGTGTAGTGGTAGCGCCTTGACTTAGTAATCGTAAGTCCTAGGTTCGAGTCCCGGTCGGGGTAAAAAAATTATTCATGTTTTCACATATGTAATGTGCTTGCTTGGTTATTTCATGGCCCGAATGAGATTGGGACTTGAATTAAATGCTATAATGAAGCCACGAATGAGGTTGGGGAATCTGTAATATGAACATAGTGGCATTCAGTTAGAATGCGTTCATTCCTAAGTATAGCAGATATAAGCTATAAGCTTTTAACCTTCTGTGGTGTAGTGGTAGCGCCTTGACTTAGTAATCATAAGTCCTAGGTTCGAGTCCCGGTCGGGGTAAAAAAAAAATTAGTCAGGTTTTCACATATGTAATGTGCTTGCTTGGTTATATATATATATATATATATATATATATATATATATATATATATATATATATATATATATATATATATATATATATATATATATATTTTTTTTTTTTTTTTTTTTTTTTTTTTTTTTAAGAGTCTGACACCGGGACAGGCAGAACTGCCCTTATCAACAAAGGCCCGGGCACGAGAAAATACCAAGACTAAGGAAAAGAAAAAGGTTAAGGGCAACGCAGAGAAGAGGTAATGTCACACAAAGGAAAACGACAGACAGAAAAAACAGTCAAAATAAAGAGAACCCAGAGATATGGAGGATTAGGCTCTGAGATGACGATAGATCTGCTTTTTGAAGGAAGAAAGGTCATAAGAACTAGGAAAGACAGAAGGAGGAAGAGAGTTCCAGAGTCTGGAGGTAGATGGGAAGAAGCAGTCGCTGCACCGACCAATCCGCGAGCTACAAATCTCCACACAGTATCTGTGAGATGAGGCCGCTTGGCGAGTGTTACGCGGCCTCGGCAGTGGAGGAGGGATGCAACTCGCCAACTCATCAGAGCAGCGATGGAAGTAGTAGCGATAGAAAAGCGAAAGGGAAGATACCTTACGGCGAAGAGAGAGAGAATCCAGGTTAGAAGTAAGAGAAGGATCATTAATGAGTCTGACTGCCTTAGATTCAACCCTATCAAAAAGATAAGTAAAGGAAGAAGCACCCCAGATGTTTGAGCAGTATTCTAAGCAGGGGCGGATAAGACCTTTGTAAATTTTAAGTAACTGCAATGAGGAGAAGTAATAACGAAAACGAAACAAAACCCCCAATTTTTTGGATGAAGATTTAGAAATTTGGATAATGTGATTCCTCCAAGACAAGTTAGAGGCTATATGGATTCCTAATATATTGATAGAGTTAAGAGGGTAAATTTCATTAGTTTCGAAGACAATAGGGTTATCAGGAGGAGAAGAAGATAAAGAGATAGCCAGAAACTGTGTCTTGGAGGCATTGAATTTAACTAAATTTTGAGTGCCCCATTCAGATACTCTCTGCAAATCGGAGTTAAGAGTAGAAGAAAGAGTGATACGAGATTGATTACGAGTAACAGATGAAGGTTGAGAAGAAAAGGCAGAGGAAAAGTGAAGGGTAGAATCATCGGCAAAGGCATGAAGAAGAGAGGAAGATGGGGATTGTAGAAGATCATTGATGAAGAGAAGGAAGAGAGTAGGTGAAAGAACAGAGCCCTGTGGAACACCACTGGACACAGAGAAAGGGCTAGATGTCGCGCCATCAACAACTACAGATACAGAACGGTCAGTAAGAAAACTGGAAATCAGAGAACAGAAAGAAGGGGTAAAGCCATAGGCAGGGAGTTTGGCCAACAGAGCCTTGTGCCAGACTCTGTCAAAAGCCTTAGAGATATCAAGGGCGACGACAAAGGATTCCCCATAATTCCTC
>JAXCGZ010023411.1:20000-42191 GCA_037179515.1 Halocaridina rubra
TGATGAAGTGCATAACTCAGCAGTTGCGAAATCTGTGAAGTTGGCTGCATTTATAGGAGGAGAAGGCTTTAAAGATATGACTCACGAAGATGTCAATGAACTGACAGACTGCCACTCACAGCCTTTGACTGATGAAGACTTGGAGGAAATGACAAAATCAGCGAGTGAAAAAGAGGAAGAAGAACAACAAGAGGATGCGCATGAAGTCGAAGAAGCTGGCCTTACACTCGAACGTTTGGCAACCAAGTATAACATGGCCAAAGAACTCCAACAACTGTCGTAGGAGCATGATGATAATATGGTTCGTTCGGTGCACTTCTGCAATATTATCGACTATGCCATGACTACTTACAAGACCATCTTCGCAAAAAAAGAAGAAACAGCGACAGCAACTCCCCATTACCATGTTCTTTCCAAAAAAGCAGTCGAAAAGCTGTCATTGGCTGTGGAGTATATGGCTGTGGAGTATGTACACGTCAACATCACATCATTCACAGTAAGCTTACCTATCACGTTCATATGAATTTACTCTTGTACGCTGTTATTAATAAAGTAAAGGGTGGTTTGTTAACAATGCAGGGAGGGTGTATACAGTAAAGGTAAAAATAAATGTAAAATACTTATGTATATATGGCACTCCTACTTCGCGGATTTTCACCTATCGCGGTGGGTGCCGGAACAGAACCCCCACGATAAACGAGGGAGCACTGTATATTGACATAGGTTCTTTAAGGAAAAACTCGGATCAGGCCTTAGTGTCTTATTCTAGGAAATGTATATATGTTTTTATACAAGATACTTTACATATGTTTTTACAAGCGACAATGTACAAGAGACTATACACTGAGCAAACTGGAGAGGCACTAGACTTGTGTGACCGATAATCTAAGAGGCTGATGCCTGACAAACAGGGTCCAAGGCTTTTGTGAGACTGACTAAATTACTTATGGAAGTAATAATCAAAAAAGAACATTACAATATGTGAAAACATAAATCATTTTTACCCCGACAGGGTCTTGAACCTAGGATATATAATTACTGTGCCAAGGCACTAACAACTAGACCACAAAATGCCTTAAGAGAGAAACCAACATTACAGCTTAACTGGTATACTAGGAATGGACACATTCTATCAAAATGCCTTTTTGTTCATATTACAGTTTCACCCAACCTCACTCGTGGCATTGTTTTCGCATTTAATTCAATTTCCATTCTAATCTGGGACCAACAATAATCAAATAAGCACATTACCATATGTTAAGCTTTAAGGTTGGTTACTCTTTTAAGACTCTGTGTGGTGTAGTTGGTAGCTCCTTGGCACAGTAATTATGTGCCCTAGGCTCAAGTCCCTGTTAGGCTAAGAATGATTCATGATTTCACGTATGGAAATGTGCTTATTTGATTATTGTTGGTCCCTAATCAGATTGGAATTTGAATTAAATGCGAAAACGAAGCCACGAGTGAGGATGGAAAAAACCTGTAATATGAATAAAATGTCATTCAGATAGAATGTTTTCATTACTAGTATAGCAGTAAAGCTGCATGGTTGGTTTCTCTTTTGGGACCTTCTGGTTGTAGTTGGAAACTTCTTGGCACTGTAATTATGTGTCCTAGGTTCAAGTCCCGGTCTTCGTAAATATTATTCATGATTTGACATATGGTAATGTGCATACTTGATTACTGTTGATCCCTAATTAGTTTGGAATTTTAGTTAAATGCGAACAAGAAACCACGAGTGATGTTGGGAAAAACTGGAATATGAACAAAAAGTCATTAAGATAGAATGTATTCATTCCTAGTATAGCGGTAAAGCTGTATGGTTGGTTTCTCTTTTAAGACCTTCTGTGGTGTAGTTGATAGTGCCTTGGCAAAATAATATATGTATGTATATATATATATATATATATATATATATATATATATATATATATATATATATATATATATATATATATATATATATATATATATATATATATATATATATGTGTGTGTGTGTGTGTTTAAATGGATGGGATGTTATTTTCGGAAGAAGAGATTCAAAGTTTCATGCATTCATTTTCAATTACTTTGAGGTTCTGACTGTTATATGCAGTTAGTTTGAAGGCATTTTTATCAATATTCTTTGAAGGCTGCCAATATTCCTGGAAAGTTTCATTATTGACTGTTTTCCAATATCATGGAATATCTTGTAAGTGGTATGTGACTGTTAATACAACATAACCTTTGGAATTCTCTCTATACATCCATTGTATAGTTTTCTATATAATCAAAAGTATCTGTCTTTATAGTAGCCTCTAAACACTACACCAATTGCTTTTTAAGAGGATGCACTTTTGTGTTGAAATACAATTGGTTTCTTACACTTTGCAGGTTATAGAATGATGCTGTAATGCTCTACAGAAGCAGCAAAGGGGCTATACAAAGAGAACTGCATGATTGGAGGAGCATATTGCTAGAGAGAGTTCTAAGGATCAACAATAAGAAAAGCAAATATTTAACTTTCAAAGAGCAAATAGGTAAAGTAATTATATTGGAAAATCGCAAATATCTTGGATTACTGGTAAAAGAAGAGGGGAGTTGGACACAAAAAGGTCCAAGAGTGCATTAACAGTGGAAGAACTGGGAAAAAAGGTATTAGGAGTGAGACACATTTAAATGGTTAGTGTGAGAATCCAAAGCAAGTTGTTCAAGACTGTAGTGAAACAAGGTATCATGTATGAAGTAGAGATATAATCGGTGCAGAGAGAGAGAGAGATAGTATAAAAGGATAATAGAGATAATGGAAATGAATATATAATGATGGGCGTCTGGAGTAGCCAAAGGTGATATAATAGATAAAGAGAGAATTAGAGTTTAAACAAGTTTAGGGCGTTCATCATTTGGAGTGTTCTGATGAATTGCCTTAAGCTTGGAATATGTTGCTCGAGCTAAGATTAGAGTTTAGGCTTAAATCTGTTTCATGTTTTGAAACAGGATATTGTATTGACTTTGTAGAAGTCTGAGCAACAAACTAATGCTTCAGATGCGAGCTAACCACAAATACCTATTGTTTTTATGAAAATGAATATCCCCAATTTCAATTTTCAACTTTTTTCAATGTAAGGATAAGTACAAATAATTTTCGCATGCTTAATCTCATCATTTCAACATAATAAAACTATATATGAAAATTAGAGCAAAAAAATTATCTGAGGGCCAGAGAGCTTCACCCATTATTTTCTGTTATTAGAATTCAGTTTATTTCTTTTTATGGATGTGACTCTGGGACAGGCAAAATAACTGCCCTCATCAATAAAAACCTGGCACGAAGAAAGCCTTAAGACGAAGGAAAAGAAAAAGGTTATGGAAAAGGCAGAAATGAGGTAATGATACACAAAGGAAAACGACAGACTGAAAAAATAATTAAAGTACTAAGACCTAGAGATATGGCAGGATTAGGCAATGAAATGAAGATAAATTCGCCTTTTTTTGAAGGAAGATAAGTTATAAGAATTGGGAAAGAGTGAAGAGGGAAGAGAGTTAAAGAGTCTGGAGGTAGATGGGAGGAATCAGTCGCTGCACCGAACAATCCGTGAGCTACAAATCTCCACACAATACCTGTTAGACGAGGCCGCTTGGCGAGTGTTATGTCGCCTCGGTGGTGGGAGAGGGATGCAACTCGCCAACTCATCAGACCAGATAGAAGTAGTAGCGATATAAAAGAGAAATGGATGATTCCTCACAACGAAGGGAAAAATAATCCAGATTAGAAGTAAGAAAAGGGTCACTAATGAGTCTCACTGCCTTAGATTCAACCCTATCAAGGAGATAAGTATAAGAAGAAGCACCTCAGATGTACGAGCAGTATTCTAAGCAGGAACAGATAAGACCTTTATAGATTTTAAGTGACTGCAAAAAATCAAAGTTATGACGAGAACGAAACAGAACCCCGAATTTTTTGGATGGAAATTTAGAAATTTTGATTATGTGATTCTTCCAAGACAAGTTAGAGCCAATATGGATTCCTTATATGTTTATACAATTAAGAGGGCAAATTTCGTTAGTTTCAAAGATAATAGTGCTACCAGGAGGATAAGAAGATAAAGAGATTGCCAGGAACTGCGTCTTGGAGGCATTGAATTAAACTAGGTTATGGAAGCCTCACTCAGACCCTCTGCAACTCGGAGTTGAGAGTAGAGGAAAGAGAGATACGAGACTGATTACGAGCAGCAGATGAAGGTTGTGAAGAAAAGATATAAGAAAAATCAAGGGTAGAATCGTCGGCAAAGTCTTGAAGAAGAAAGGAAGATGGGGACTGAAGAAGATCACTGATGAAGAGAAGGAATAGAGTAGGTGAAAGAACAGAGCCCTGTGGAACACCACTGGTAACAGGGAATGGGCTAGATGTTGCATCATCAAAATCTACAGATATAACACGGTCATAAAGAAAACTGGAAATTAGAGAACTGAGAAAAGGGGTAAAGCCATAGGTAGGGAGTTTGGCCAACAGAGCATGGTGCCTGACTCTGTCAAAAGCCTTAGAGATATCAAGGGCGACAACAAAGGAATCCCCATACCTTTTCAGAGAAGATGACCATACATGAAGAGGAAAAAAAGGAGGTCACCAGTGTGTCTAACCTTGTGGAAGCCATACTGCAGATCAGAAATAAGTGAGTTAGATTCAAGACATTTAAAAAAGTGAGAATTGAGTAAAGTTTCAAAAATTTCAGAGATAGAAGAGGTTAGGACAATAGGTCGGTTGTGTGAAAGAATAGTGCAGTTACCCTTCTTAGGAGCAGGTTAAACTAGAGCATGTTTCCAAGATGAAGGAGAGATACTTGTTGAGAGAATGATGCAAAACAGACGGCAAAGCACAGGAGCCAGTTCATCTGCAAACTCCTTAAGGTACCTTGTAGGGATACCATCAGGAGCAGATGCCTTGTTTGTCTTTAGCGAGCAAAGAACCTTATAAATTTTGCGTAAAGAAAGGATAAAGGAGGGCATAGAGTTAAAGAGGGGTAAAGATTGAGGGAGAAGTGATCTGGAATCGTTTATGGAAGAGTTGACAGAAAAATGAGAGCCAAGGAGATTGGCTTTGTCAGTCGGAGAGCAATCTATAGAACCATCAGAACGAATAAGAGGGAGAAAGCTTGAGTCACAGAAGGATTTGGAGAGGTTTTTGGCTAAGGCTCAGCATCATTTGTCAGTGGGAGAGAAGTTAAAGTCATCAATTTCGTTCCCATAAAGAAAGCCTTCGATCTTCGAATCTGAGCAGTACAGCAATCTCTAGCTACAATAAAACCAGAGCAAGTTAAATCAGACAGGGAGGTATGGTAGAAAAAATTTTCATAGAGGAGGGGATATACTCCTTCATTCCCGAGGTTATGATCTCGGAAGTTTTTGGGCTACCTGATCAGGGTTGCAGGACCAAAAACAGTAGTCATATCATGGGAAGTCAAAGAGGATGTTATGCAAATCTTTACGTTGGGTACGCTCTTAGTGCCAAAGGCGGCGCTTAGTGGGAGGAAATGGTGGAGGGGGAGCAAAAATGGAAGAGATTGAGATCACAAAGTGGTCAGATTTACCGAGAGGGGAAAGCGCAGATCAGGGGTAACAGAGAAAGCAGAGGTCTCACTTCTTCTAACATCAGTGTGAGAAGAATTAAGCCACTCACTGTGGTGTACACTGAAGTCTCCAATATTGAGAATTTCGGCATACATGTAAGAAGATAGGAAGGACTCATGGCAATAGGACAGACATTCAGAGCAAGACACTAAGTAGAGTTTGGAGAACAATTGCAGAAGCAAAGGAATATAGTGGTAGTGGAGAGAGAGATTTTTAGCCAGAGAACATCAAAGTCAGCAGATTCAAGGTCCATGAGACTTGCAATAGGAGTGTTAGTGTTGCAGTAGGCACAGTCTCCACCGTTGGAAGGAAAACGAAAATACAGGTTATTGTGAGAGGCTTGAAATGGGTCAGCTGAAGCATGGCTAGACAGCTGAGTTTCAGAGAGAAGGAGGAGGTTAGGGATGGAAGTATCCAAGAGCTGTTCCACAGACGAAAGATTAGAGTTCAGCCCACGAATGTTAGAAAAGTGAAGAGTGAAAGAAGCTGATCTATCATGAGGTGCAAGGTTAAGGGCAGAACCATTACTACCACCTGGCGTGTCTACCTTCAAGCCAGTAGTGGAGTCAACAAGATCCCCAGAGATTCTTAGCACCCCTCTATGCCAGGTACTGGGGGCCATAAGCAGTGGACCTTCCATAAATATAGCAAATTAGAAGAAAAGGGGGCAAAGGGGGCCATAAGCAGTGGACCTTCCATAAATATAGCAAATTAGAAGAAAAGGGGGCAAAAAATAACAGGTATTGAGAGTGATGTGACTTGTCATATGTAATGAGATAGCAAGAGATGTTTTACGAATGTAGGCATAAGAAAAGAACCGTCCTGAAGTAAGACTCAACCCGAAGCTGTCTGGACAAGTCCTAATTGAATCAGTAATACATTCAGTCATAGTATTTAAGCAGGCAGCTGGTACCATGGCCAAGCTACTAAAAACTAATGTAAGGGAATTGAAAGCTAAATATCATAAGTAATAATCTTATATTCTTATATTAGTTTACTGCATTTATGAGCAATATTTCATTTCACCTTATCATACTATCAAGATATAACAATACAAAAGGGGAACAACATTGATGCTCTCAAAAGATTATCTTGTTTCTCTGCATCCCTTTGAAGACTGGATACATTTTTTCTGTGAATTTTCTTTATTTCTGATGGATGAATAATGCAACAACAAAATGCTTCTTCAGATATGTAACTGTCTATCAATGCCAACAGAAAATCCGATTTCAACATTAAAGCGATCAAAGGGAATCTCTCCAGACACAAATACTTTGTGGATGAGGCAGTTTTTTCTTTTGATTGATGTTATCAATACACGAAATATGTCTTATTTAAAAAAGTATAATATTGTACACACTTTAAATACTGATTTTAGTATTATATTCATTGATTAATTTACTTCACTTTTATTCTTTCAACTAAGGAATTATTTGTGTTATAGATAAACCAGCAGAGTTGCAAAACGGCAGCTATTTATTGTCAAGCTAATAGATATTGTCCTCACTCTTTGTAATCTATAACCCAACATACACGGATATATAGATATATGCGTGTGCTCTTGTGTGTGTGTGTTTGTGTGAGTGTGTGTGTGTGTGAGAGAGAGAGTTTGTGTATGTGATTACCTAATTGTGATTACCTAATTGTGTGTACGGGAAAGAGCCCAAAGCTCGTATCTTCCCGTCTCCTGATCGGTTCCATTTTAGACTTAGTGATACTTATCGTACCTGTCCTTAAAACTATGGATTGAGATAGCATTAACTACCTCCTCGCTTAGCGAATTCCAATTATCAACTACTCTTACACTGAAAAAGTATTTCCTTACATCCTGCAAAGAAGTTTTCTTATGAAGCTTCAAACTATGACCTCTAGTTCTAGAGCCAGCCATATCGAAATATCGATCCCAATCCACTCTATCATAACCATGAAGGAATTTAAAGACTGTCACCATATCCCCCCTTACTCTTCTAGCTTCGAGTGATGGCAAGTCTAATTCCCTCAGCCTCTCATCATAACCGAGATTGCGTATTTCTGGCACCAGTTTCGTGGCATGTCTTTGAACTTTTTCAAGCTTAGCTATATGCTTTTTCAAGTGCGGATTCCAAAAGGGGGCTGCATATTCGAGTTTTGGCCTCACATAGGTTACATAAATATTTCTAAACATTTCCTTGTCCATGTGCCTGAAGGCTACCCTTACATTTGATAAGAATGCATATTCTGCCCTTACTATGCCATTTATATGTATTTCCAGAGACAAATCTGCCAGTATGCTTACTCCTAGATCTCTCTCATTTTCTGTCTCTTGAAGTTGTACTCCTGCCACCGAGTAGTCAAGCTAGGGCCTTCTTGCACTTGTACCAATTTTCATTACCTTACATTTTAAAGTATTGAATTTCATTAGCCACTTTTCTGACCACTCATGCAGACTATTTAGATCTTCCTGAAGTTCTCTACCATTGTTCGTGTTTCCTACTTTCTTCACAGTCTTTGTATCATCTGCAAACATATTCATGAATAAATTTACAGACTCTGATAGGTCATTTACATATACAAGGAACAAAAGTGGCCCTAAAACTGAACCCTGTGGAACTCCACTACTAACTCTTCTCCATTCAGACACTGAGTGTATTACTCTAACCCTCTGTTCCCTTCTTCTAAGTAAGTTTGTATCCATTCCAAGACATTTCCACCTATTCTAGCCATTGCTTGTAGCTTCCTAATAAGTCTCCCTTGTGGAACAGTGTCAAAAGCTTTCTGGAAGTCTAGGAATATGCAATCTGCCCAGCCCTCTCTTTCCTGTAAGATTCGGCTTACCTCATCATAAAATTCTAATAAGTTTGTTACTGTTGATCTACCTTCTCTGGAGCCATGTTGCCTCACTGACAAAAAGTTGAAGGATTCCAAGTGAAGAGAGATAGGTTTCCTAAGTAGTTTCTCCATAACTTTGCAAACTATGCTGGTCAAGGAAACTGGTCTATAGTTCAGAGCCGTATCCCTCCATCCCTTTTTGAAGATAGGTATCACGTTTGCTTGTTTCCAGCATCTTGGAATCTCCCCCGACTCCAGTGACTTTTTAAATATGATACTTAGTGCCACTGATATTGAGTTTGCGCATTTTTTAAGCACATGAGGATATATGTCATCAGGACCTAAAGCTTTATGAACATGTAACTCCATCAGCACTTTGTATACCTCTGTGGCTGTAAGGTTGATGTTCTCTAATACTGGCCCTTGAGCTTCTATCTCTGCGATCTGAGTGGGTGGGGTATTTTCTACTGTAAATACTGACTGAAACTTCTTGTTCAATTCTTTCCAGATCTCTTCATCCATCTCAGTGATGCTTCCATCCTCTCTCTTTAGCATTAAAACCAGTTCTTTTACCTTCAGTTATCCTCTGATAAAGCTGTGGAAAAGACTGGGATTTTATTTAGCCTTGCTGGTGATGTCCCTCTCATAGTCTCTCTCTGCCTCTCTTCTTTTACTTAGGTAGTCATTTCTTGCTCTTTTGTAGGTTTGCCAGGCATTTATGTTTTTTCTCCTCCTATACCTTTTCCAGCATTTGGCTCTCCACTCCTTAGCTCTTTTACACTCATTATCGAACCATTTCTCTTTGGCATGACTTAAATCTACTTTGGTGAAGGGTATGCAGCAATCTATTATCTTCCCATATTTTTTACAAAAGATGTCATACATTTCTTGTACAGATTTGTTGTAAAATAAGATTCTCCAATCAATAACTGCAAAAAGCTCATTCATTTTGATGTAATCTCCTTTCAGATAGTTCCTTCTCATGTCCTCAGTGCCTCTACTCTCAGGAAGAATATCTTCAATGATATGCTCCATCAACAAGACACAGTGGTCACTCTTTCCAATTGGTGGTTCATACTCATTTTTTTCAATATCCAACACATTACCTGTGAATACTAGAACAAGTAGTGATGACTCATCCCCACCCCTGACCCTCGTTGGTTCCATTACATGTTGGTGTAGGAAATTCCCTTGTAAGCAATCTAGGAATCTTGCCCCGAATGAGTCCTCACCACTGTGTGGATCAAGATTTATCCAATCTATCTCTTTATGGTTAAAATCTCCCATAATAAAAATTCTACATTTTCTCTGCCGTGCCATGTTAACAACTGAGTTTATGACTTCAATAGTACCTACATGACTTTCCTCATAAACTTCTAGCCTATTCTGGTTCCTTGGTGGGTTATATACAACAGTTATTATAATGCTCTCTGACCCAGTATTTATGCGAGCAACAAGAAATTCCTTGAACTCTCTATCTATAGCCAAGTTTATTTCTTCAACTTGAATCCTTTCACTTATGAGCAGTGCTATCCCTCCACCAGTCCTCTCAGATCTTTCAACATTTAGTATTCTGAACCCTTAGGAAAAACTGTGACACTGTTTATGTCCTCACTCTACTTAGTCTCTGTAATTGCTACTATATCTGCCTTACTGATGTGAATCCTATCTTTTAATTCTACTGCCTTACCAGCTAATCCATCAGCATTTGTGTATAACAATCTTAATGAGGCCCCATCCCCTGGTCTTCTGTCATTATCTCCTTTATCTCCCATTTGTCTGGAAGAACTCTGAAATGAAAATTTTTCTTCTCTTCTTCATTTATTTCCCCATTTAACCTTCTTGTCTCTTGCAACAAGTTTTTATCTTTCCCATCTCTTCCTGTGTTCTGTATCGCCTGATGAACACTTCTTTGAATTCTTGAAGGTCTTTTAGACTTATTTTTCTCAACAATATTTCCCTACACGTTTCCCCTCTCTCAAAGGTTACTTTTGTTGGTCTCGGCTTTCCTTCCCTAGAATATTTGCCTAGTTGGTGAATGTTTACAATATCCTCAGGACCACAAAGTACTCTAAGCTTTCTTATCAGGTCTACAACCCTAGCTTTATCTTCTTCAAGTGTCCCCTGCCATGTTGGCTCCTGGGATTCGCTTATGCCTGAGATTACCACTGTCTTCTCTTTATCAAGTGCATGTTTAATCCGTGGATTTACCCTTTTCATCACAACGTCTTTCATTTTTTCAATTACTGTCTCTTTATAGTCAACTGTTTGTATGTTTTCCAGTGCCACCACCTTTACAGCCTCTTTTACTGCCACATTCTCCTTTAGTGCATCAGCAATGGAAGTTTTCATGGCAAATTCAAGCAGCTGTTGATTAATAATTAATACAGTATTGGTGTATCATTATGTCCAGGTTAAGGTCAGGCTACTGTTTTGTTTTATTACAAGATAAGAATGAGATTGCTATATTAGAGATTTTGTTACCTATTGCCGTCATACTTTAAATTATGTGAAATGTATATTAAACTGCCTGCCAAGGAGCTCTTGCTCATCAGGCTAGTGACTCTCAATATAGTGTACATATTTATTCATGTATGTATTCTAAATATTGGGCAATAAAATCTGTGACTATGACTATGACTATATTCAGCTCCTGGAACTCTTTTCTAAACTGTTCAATGTTTTCCTTCATCTGGACATTCCAAGCTGCAATCTCGTCTCTCTCAGAAGAGAACAGTGAACTAACATCTAATTCATTTAGGTTGACATTCAGCTGTTTGTGTGTGATTACCTAATTGTGATTACCTAATTGTGTTTACGGGAAAGAGCCCAAAGCTCGTATCTTCCCATCTCCTGATCGCTTCCATTTTATACTTAGTGATACTTATCATACCTGTCCTTAAAACTATGGATTGAGATAGCATTAACTACCTCCTCGCTTAACCAATTCCACTTATCAACTACTCTTACACTGAAAAAGTATTTCCTTACATCCTGCAAACAAGTTTTCTTACGAAGCTTCAAACTATGACCTCTAGTTCTAGAGCCTGCCATATCAAAAAAATGATCCCTATCTACTCTATCATAACCATGAAGGAATCTAAAGACTGTCGCCATATTCCCTCTCAATCTTCTAGCTTCGAGTGATGGTAAATCTAATTCCCTCAGCCTCTCATCATAACTGAGATTGTGTATTTCTGGCACCAGTTTCGTGGCATGTCTTTGAACTTCTTCAAGCTTAGCTATGTGCTTTTTCAAGTGTGGATTCTAAAAGGGGGCTGCATATTCGAGTTTTGGCCTCACATAGGTTACATAAATATTTCTGAACATTTCCTTGTCCATGTGCCTGAAGGCAACCCTTACATTTGATAAGAATGCATACGCTGCCCTTACTATGTTATTTATATGTATTTCCAGAGACAAATCTGCCAGTATTTTTACTCCTAGATCTCTCTCATTTTCTGTCTCTTGAAGTTGTACTTCAACCACCGAGTAGTCAAGCTTGGGCCTTCTTGCACTTATACCCATTCTCATTACCTTACATTTTGAAGTATTGACTTTCATTAGCCACTTTTCTGACCACTCATGCAGAATATTTAGATCTTCCTGAAGTTCTCTACCATTCTTTCTTCACAATCTTTGCATCATCTGCAAACATATTCATGAATAAATTTACAGCCTCTGTTAGGTCATTTACATATACAAGGAACAAAATTAGCCCTAAAACTGAACCCTGTGGAACTCCACTACTAACTCTTCTCCATTCAGACACTGAGTGTCTTACTCTAACCATGTGTTCCCTTCCTTCTAAGTAAGTTTTTATCCATTCCAAGACATATCCACCTATTCTAGACATTGCTTGCAGCAGTGTGATTACCTAATTGTGATTACCTAATTGTGTTTACGGGGAAGAGCCTCAAAGCTCGTATCTTCCCGCCTCCTGATCGGTTCCATTTTATACTTTGTGATACTTATCATACCTGTCCTTAAAACTATGAATTGAGATAGCATTAACTACTTCCTCGCTTAGCCAATTCCAATTATCAACTACTCTTACACTGAAAAAGTATTTCCTTACATCCTGCAAACAAGTTTTCTTACGAAGTTTCAAACTATGACCTCTATAGAGCCAGCCATATCAAAATATCGATCCCTATCCACTCTATCATAACCATGAAGGAATTTAAAGACTGTCACCATATCCCCCCTCAATCTTCTAGCTTCGAGTGATGGTAAGTCTAATTCCCTCAGCCTCTCATCATAACTGAGATTGCGTATTGTGTGTGTGTGTGTGTGTGTGTGTGTGTGTGTGTGTGTGTGTGTGTGTGTGTGTGATTACCTAATTGTGATTACCTAATTGTGTTTACGGGAAAGAGCCCAAAGCTCGTATCTTCCCGTCTCCTGATCGCTTCCATTTTATACTTAGTGATACTTATCATACCTGTCCTTGAAACTATGGATTGAGATAGCATTAACTACCTCCTCGCTTAGCCAATTTCAATTATCAACTACTCTTACACTGAAAAAGTATTTCCTTACATCCTGCAAACAAGTTTTCTTACGAAGCTTCAAACTATGACCTCTAGTTCTAGAGCCAGCCATATCAAAATATCGATCCCTATCCACTCTATCATAACCATGAAGGAATTTAAAGACTGTCACCATATCCCCCCTCACTCTTCTAGCTTCGAGTGATGGTAAGTCTAATTCCCTCAGCCTCTCATCATAACTGAGATTGCGTATTTCTGGCACCAGTTTCGTGGCATGTCTTTGAACTTTTTCAAGCTTAGCTATGTGCTTTTTCAAGTGCGGATTCCAAAAGGGGGCTGCATATTCGAGTTTTGGCCTCACATAGGTTACATAAATATTTCTGAACATTTCCTTGTCCATGTGCCTGAAGGCTACCCTTACATTTGATAAGAATGCATATGCTGCCCTTACTATGCCATTTATATGTATTTCTGGAGACAAATCTGCCAGTATGTTTACTCCTAGATCTCTCTCATTTTCTGTCTCTTGAAGTTGTACTCCAGCCACCGAGTAGTCAAGCTTGGGCCTTCTTGCACTTGTACCCATTCTCATTACCTTACATTTTGAAGTATTGACTTTCATTAGCCACTTTTCTGACCACTCATGCAGATTATTTAGATCCTCCTGAAGTTCTCTACCATTGTTCTCGTTTTTTACTTTCTTCACAATCTTTGCATCATCTGCAAACATATTCATGAATGAATTTACAGACTCTGGTAGGTCATTTACATATACAAGGAACAAAAGTGGCCCTAAAACTGAACCCTGTGGAACTCCACTACTAACTCTTCTCCATTCAGACACTGAGTGTCTTACTCTAACCCTCTGTTCCCTTCCTTCTAAGTAAGTTTTTATCCATTCCAAAACATTTCCACCTATTCTAGCCATTGATTGCAGCTTCCTAATAAGTCTCCCATGTGGAACAGTGTCAAACGCTTTCTGGAAGTCTAGGAATATGCAGTCTGCCCAGCCCTCTCTTTCCTGTAAGATTTGGCTTACCTCATCATAAAATTCTAATAAGTTTGTTACTGTTGATCTACCTTCTCTGAAGCCATGTTGCCTCACTGACAAAAAGTTGAAGGATTCCAAGTGAAGAGAGATATGTTTCCTTAGTAGTTTCTCCATAACTTTGCAAACTATGCTGGTCAAGGAAACTGGTCTATAGTTCGGAGCCGTATCCCTCCTTCCCTTTTTGAAGATAGGTATCACATTTGCTTGTTTCCAGCATCTTGGAATCTCCCCCGACTCCAGTGACTCCTTAAATATGATACTTAGTGCCACTGATATTGAGTTTGCGCATTTTTTAAGCATATGAGGGGATATGTCATCAGGACCTGTAGCTTTATGAACATCTAAATCCATCAGCGCTTTGCATACCTCTGTGGCTGTAAGGTTGATGTTCTCTAATACCGGCCCCTGAGCTTCTATCACTGCAATCTGAGGAGGTGGGGTATTTTCTACTGTAAATACTGACTGAAACTCCTTCTTCAATTCTTTGCAGATCTCTTCATCTGTCTCAGTGATGCTTCCATCCGCTCTCTTTAGCCTTAAAACCTGTTCTTTTACCTTCAGTTTTCCTCTGATAAAGCTGTGGAAAAGCTTGGGATTTTCTTTAGCCTTGCTGGTGATGTCCCTCTCATAGTCTCTCTCTGCCTCTCTCCTTTTACTTAGGTAGTCATTTCTTGCTCTTTTGTAGGTTTGCCAGGCATTTATGTTTTTTCTCCTCCTATACCTTTTCCAGCATTTGTCTCTCCACTCCTTAGCTCTTTTACACCCATTATCGAACCATTTCTCTCTGGCATGAATTACACCTACTTTGGTGACAGGTATGCAGCAATCTACTATCTTCCCATATTTCTCACAAAAGATGTCATACATTTCTTGTACAGATTTGTTGTAAAATAAGGTTCTCCAGTCAATAACTGCAAAAAGCTCATTCATTTTGATGTAATCTCCTTTCGGATAGTTCCTCCTCATGTCCTCAGTGCCTCTACTCTCAGGAAGAATATCTTCAATGATATACTCCATCAACAACACACAGTGGTCACTCTTTCTAATTGGTGGTTCATACTCAATTTTTTCAATATCCAACACATTATCTGTGAACACTAGATCAAGTAGTGATGGCTCATCCCCACCCCTGGCCCTTGTTGGTTCCATTACATGTTGGTGTAGGAAATTCCCTTGTATGCAATCTAGGAATCTTGCCCCGAATGAGTCCTCACCACTGTGTGGGTCAAGATTTATCCAATCTATCTCTTTATGATTAAAGTCTCCCATAATCAAAATCCTACATTTTTTTTCCCGTGCCATGTTAACAACTGAGTTTATGACTTCAATAGTACCTATATGACTTTCCTCATGAACTTCAAGCCTATTTTGGTTCCTTGGTGGGTTGTATACAACAGTTATTATAATGCTCTCTGACCCAGTATTTATGCGAGCAACAAGAAATTCCTTGAACTCACTTTCTATAGCCAAGTTTATTTCTTCGACTTGAATCCTTTCACTTATGAGCAGTGCTATCTCTCCACCAGTCCTCTCAGATCTTTCAACCCTTAGTATTCTGAAACCCTTAGGAAAAACTGTGACACTGTTTATGTCCTCACTCAACTTAGTCTCTGTAATTGCTACTATACCTGCCTTACTGTTGTGAATCCTATCTTTTAATTCTACTGCCTTACCAGCTAATCCATCAGCATTTGTGTATAACAATCTTAATGAGGCCCCATCCCCTGATCTTCTGTGTGTGTGTGTGTGTGTAGTGTAATGAACCCCATTAGTAATACAACACATAAAAAATAATGCTATGTTGTGGGTTCCAACTTGTTCCCTTCTCAAGCACTACAGAATGCATTAAGGAACAATGACATTGGGAGTAATAAGCTCAGGAGACTTGAATGGATTAAGCAAACAAAAATTAAAGAGAGTAAAGAATAACCTGATGAAAAGTAATTACAAATCAGAAACCTTAGAATATATTAATCCCTTATAAAGAAAATAGATCGGCTTTTAGATAATCCTCTTTATATATATATATATATATATATATATATATATATATATATATATATATATATATATATATATATATATATATATATATATATATATATATATATATATATATATATATATATATATATATACATATATATATATATATATATATATATATATATATATATATATATATATATATATATATATATATATATATATATATATATATATATATGAAATGAAAATTAGTCAACGAACTATTTGCCGCTATTTTTACTATTCCTTTTGTTTAGTTTTAGTTATTTTAAGCTTATTGGATCTTCAATTATTTTCATTTCGCACACACACGCAAACACATGCACACACACATACCTGTCACCAAAGTAGGTGTAATTCATGCCAGAGAGAAATGGTTCGATAATGGGTGTAAAAGAGCTAAGGAGTGGAGAGACAAATGCTGGAAAAGGTATAGGAGGAGAAAAAACATAAATGCCTGGCAAACCTACAAAAGAGCAAGAAATGACTACCTAAGTAAAAGGAGAGAGGCAGAGAGAGACTATGAGAGGGACATCACCAGCAAGGCTAAAGAAAATCCCAAGCTTTTCCACAGCTTTATCAGAGGAAAACTGAAGGTAAAAGAACAGGTTTTAAGGCTAAAGAGAGCGGATGGAAGCATCACTGAGACGGATGAAGAGATCTGCAAAGAATTGAACAAGGAGTTTCAGTCAGTATTTACAGTAGAAAATACCCCACCCCCGCAGATTGCAGTGATAGAAGCTCAGGGGCCGGTATTAGAGAACATCAACCTTACAGCCACAGAGGTATGCAAAGCGCTGATGGATTTAGATGTTCATAAAGCTAAAGGTCCCGATGACATATCCCCTCATGTGCTTAAGAAATGCGCAAACTCAATATCAGTGGCACTAAGTATCATATTTAAGGAGTCACTGGAGTCGGGGGAGATTCCAAGATGCTGGAAACAAGCAAATGTGATACCTATCTTCAAAAAGGGAAGGAGGGATACGGCTCTGAACTATAGACCAGTTTCCTTGACCAGCATAGTTTGCAAAGTTATGGAGAAACTACTAAGGAAACATATCTCTCTTCACTTGGAATCCTTCAACTTTTTGTCAGTGAGGCAACATGGCTTCAGAGAAGGTAGATCAACAGTAACAAACTTATTAGAATTTTATGATGAGGTAAGCCAAATCTTACAGGAAAGAGAGGGCTGGGCACATTGCATATTCCTAGACTTCCAGAAAGCGTTTGACACTGTTCCACATGGGAGGCTTATTAGGAAGCTGCAATCAATGGCTAGAATAGGTGGAAATGTTTTGGAATGGATAAAAACTTACTTAGAAGGAAGGGAACAGAGGGTTAGAGTAAGACACTCAGTGTCTGAATGGAGAAGAGTTAGTAGTGGAGTTCCACAGGATTCAGTTTTAGGGCCACTTTTGTTCCTTGTATATGTAAATGACCTACCAGAGTCTGTAAATTCATTCATGAATATGTTTGCAGATGATGCAAAGATTGTGAAGAAAGTAAAAAACGAGAACAATGGTAGAGAACTTCAGGAGGATCTAAATAATCTGCATGAGTGGTCAGAAAAGTGGCTAATGAAATTCAATACTTCAAAATTTAAGGTAATGAGAATGGGTACAAGTGCAAGAAGGCCCAAGCTTGACTACTCGGTGGCTGGAGTACAACTTCAAGAGACAGAAAATGAGAGAGATCTAGGAGTAAACATACTGGCAGATTTGTCTCCAGAAATACATATAAATGGCATAGTAAGGGCAGCATATGCATTCTTATCAAATGTAAGGGTAGCCTTCAGGCACATGGACAAGGAAATGTTCAGAAATATTTATGTAACCTATGTGAGGCCAAAACTGGAATATGCAGCCCCCTTTTGGAATCCGCACTTGAAAAAGCACATAGCTAAGCTTGAAAAAGTTCAAAGACATGCCACGAAACTGGTGCCAGAAATACGCAATCTCAGTTATGATGAGAGGCTGAGGGAATTAGACTTACCATCACTCGAAGCTAGAAGAGTGAGGGGGGATATGGTGACAGTCTTTAAATTCCTTCATGGTTATGATAGAGTGGATAGGGATCGATATTTTGATATGGCTGGCTCTAGAACTAGAGGTCATAGTTTGAAGCTTCGTAAGAAAACTTCTTCGCAGGATGTAAGGAAATACTTTTTCAGTGTAAGAGTAGTTGATAATTGGAATTGGCTAAGCGAGGAGGTAGTTAATGCTATCTCAATCCATAGTTTTAAGGACAGGTATGATAAGTATCACTAAGTCTAAAATGGAACCCATCAGGAGACGGGAAGATACGAGCTTTGGGCTCTTTCCCGTAAACACAATTAGGTAATCACAATTAGGTAATCACACACTGAAGGTAAAAGAACAGGTTTTAAGGCTTGAGAGAGAGGATGGAAGCATCACTGAGACGGATGAAGAGATCTGCAAAGAATTTAACAAGGAGTTTCAGTCAGCAATTACAGTAGAAAATACCCAACCCCCTCATATTGGAGAGATAGAAGCTCATGGGCCGGTATTAGAGAACATCAACCTTTCAGCCACAGAGGTATGCAAAGCGATGATGGAGTTAGATGTCCATAAGGCTACAGGTCCTGATGATATATCCCCTCGTGTACTTAAAAAATGCGCAAACTCAATATCAGTGGCACTAAGTATCATATTTAAAAAGTCACTGGAGTCGGGGGAGATTCCAAGATGCTGGAAACAAGCAAACGTGATACCTATCTTCAAAAAGGGAAGGAGGGATTTGGCTCTAAACTATAGACTAGTTTCCTTGACCAACATAATTTGCAAAGTTATGAAGAAACTACTAAGGAAACATATCTCTCTTCACTTGGAATCCTTCAACTTTTTATCAGTGAGACAACATGGCTTCAGAGAAGGTAGATCAACAATAACAAACTTATTAGAATTTTATGATCAGGTAAGCCGAATCTTACAGGAAAGAGAAGGCTGGGCAGATTGCATATTCCTAGACTTCCAGAAAGCATTTGACACTGTTCCACAAGGGAGACTTATTAGGAAGCTGTAAGCAATGGCGAGAATAGGTGGAAATGTCTTGAAATGGATAAAACCTTACTTAAAAGGAAGGGAACAGAGGGTCAGAGTAAGACAGTGTCAGAATGGAGAAGAGTCAGTAGTGGAGTTCCACATTGTTCAGTTTTAGGGACACTTTTGTTCCTTGTATATGTAAATGACCTACCAGAGTCTGTAAATTCATTCATGAATATGTTTGCAGATGATGCAAAGATTATGAAGAAAGTTAGAAACGAGAGCAATGGTAAAGAACTTCAGGAAGACCTAAATAGTTTGCATAAGTGGTCAGAAAAGTGGCTGATGAAATTTAATACTTCAAAATGTAAGGTAATGAGAATGGGTACAAGTGCAAGAGCGTCCAAGCTTTACTACTCGGTGGCAGACGTACAACTTCAAGAGACAGAAAATGAGAGATATCTAGGAGTAAACATACTGGCAGATTTGTCTCCAGAAATACATATAAATAGCATAGTAAGGGCAGCATATGCTTTCTTATCAAATGTAAGGGTAGCCTTCAGGTACATGGACAAGGAAATGTTTAGAAATATTTATGTAACCTATATGAGGCCAAAACTTGAATATGCAGCCTCATTTTGGAATACGCACTTGAAAGAGCACGTAGCTAAGTTTGAAAAAGTTCAAAGACATGCCACAAAACTGGTGCCAGAAATACGCAATCTCAGTTATGATGAGAGGCTGAGGGAATTAGACTTACCATCACTCGAAGCTAGAAGATTGAGGGGGATATGGTGACAGTCTTTAACTTCCTTCATGGTTATGATAGAGTGGATAGGGATCGATATTTGGACATGGCTGGCTCTAGAACTAGAGGTCATTGTTTGCAGCTTCGTAAGAAAACTTCTTTGCAGGATGTAAGGAAGTACTTATTCAGAGTAAGAGTAGTTGATAATTGGAATTGGCTAAGCGAGGAGGTAGTTAATGCTAACTCAATCCATAGTTTTAAGGACAGGTATGATAAGTATTAATAAGTACAAAATGGAACCGAACAGGAGACGGGAAGATACGAGCTTTGGGCTCTTTCCCGTAAGCACAATTAGGTAATCACAATTAGGTAATCACACAAGTGCACATATACAATCACACACACATACACACACACACACAATCACACACGCACACGCACAAACACGCTCACGCACACACACACTCACTCACATGCACACACACGCTCACATGCGCGCACACACACACACACTACGCACATCCCAGTATCTCTTAACTTTTTCCTTGTTGTTTTGAGTGTCTAACTGCTTAGAGGAAAACTTTAACACAGTTTCCATAAATAAGAAATCCTGCAGAGTATTGTGAGTAAAAAACTTATATTTGTTGTATGACGAGACTGTCCAAAATATTAAAGGAAAAAATTGAGAAAATTTTCGTGAGGGGAAAGAGAAGAAGCTGTCCTGTTCTGCCTTGAAGGAAACTTAAAAGTGTTGCCAGAGGTCAAGCCATCACATCACATTACCTAATTTTTTGTGTAAAGTGGGGAGAGCTCTTAAGCCGTTTACCTGAGCCTGTGGTTCCATATATTGTTAAAATCAGTATCCTTCCTATTTATATTAACTTGTTAGTTAGTTTGATACATGAAATAATTGAATACTTAAATAAATACCAAAAATACACCTGTCTACAGTACTGAGTTAAGTTGCCAAGTACCACAACTGTCTTACTTTCTGCATTTTTTCTTTTATTCTAGCTTTCTCTTTTACTATTTTTCATTTTGTATATATATTGAGTTAAATGTAAAGTCTGATCCTGTGATAACATATCTTGGTTAGCAAGTGAGTTTATCAGTTATAGAAGAATATATAGCGGAAACAGGTGGGTGTCTCCTCAGATACAAATTCGAATTCTCCTGCAAGTTGACTTTTGCTTTTGTATTTGTTAGCATTTTTTTTCTTTTTATCCTCAAATTACCATTGTCAAATTTTTAAGTTAAGATGTGTGTTACCAGAAAAGAGGTGAAATGAGTCACTAAACAGAACTTATATGAAGATATAAAAATTCTGTGTGAAGCCTAAATAAAAGTTTTTTCTCTCTTTTTTCTCTTTCTCTTCTCTAAATTCTGTGAGAGGGATAACATAAAAATGAGGCCATCTCTGTTACAAACCTCTCCCACCCATGGGTCGGGAGGAGGGGTAGCTATTAGACGACTAAAACAGAAAATCAAGGATTTAGAGGCAATGGTTATAAGCCATGATGATAAAATTCGGAATATGGATAGAGAAATGAAAGAGAATGAAACACTCAGAGAGGAAATAAGACTTTTGGAGGAAGCAAATAAAGCACAAGGGCAGGAGACAAAGGAACTAGAAAAACGAATAAAGAAGCTGGAAGGGGAAAAGAGTGAACTAGAAACCAGAATTTCTATACAAGAAGATGAAAACAAACAGCTGAATGACAACCTAAATGAATTAGATGTTAGTTCACTGCTCTCTTCTGGGAGAGATGAGATTGCAGCTTGGAATGTCCAAATTAAGGAAAACATTGAACAGTTTAGAAAAGAGTTCCAGGAGCTGAATATGGAACATGATGCCATGAAAACTTCCTTTGCTGATGCACTAAAGGGGAATGTGGCAGTAAAAGAGGCTGTAAAGGTGGTGGCACTGGAAAACATACAAACAGTTGACTATAAAGAGACAGTAATCGAAAAAATGAAAGACGTTGTGATGGAAAGGGCAAATCCAATGATAAAATAGGCACTTGATAAAGAGAAGACAGTGGTAATCTCAGGCATAAGAGAAAAATAGGAGCCAAAATGACAGGTGAGACTTGAAGAAAATAAAGCTAGGGTTGTAGACCTGATAAGAACGCTTGCAGTAGTTTGTGGTCCTGAGAATATTGTAAACATTCACCAACTAGGTAAATATTCAAGGGAAGGAAAGCCGAGACCAACAAAAGACCTTCAAGAATTCAAAGAAGAGCACATTAGACGATACAGAACACAGAAAGAGATGGGAAAGATCAAAAACTTGTTGCATGAGGCAAAAAGGTTAAATGAGGAAAGAAATGAAGAATAGAAGAAAAATTTTCATTTCAGAGTTCTTCCAGACAAAGGGGAGATAAAGAAGATAATGACATAAGATCAGGGGATGGGGCCTCATTAAGATTGTTATACACAAATGCTGATGTATTA
>JAXCGZ010023412.1:2500-27500 GCA_037179515.1 Halocaridina rubra
ATTGTACATAGATTTTTGTTTCATAATATGCTGAAATTGCTCTGGACTGAGGCATAGCTCTCTAAATACTGTTACTAGTACATAGTACATAAGAACTGCTCAGAAAACTACACTTTAACCCACTCTATACTGACACATCACCAGTTGGATATTTGCTTCCTCTGTCAATAGAAAATTAAGTTTTTGCCATATTCATTTCGTAGGTAATATTTGCAGCTATTCTAAGAGTAAAAATATATAATAATGTTGTTAAAAAATTTTGGGGACTACTATTAGTGTAGTTATTAGTTTGCTCGACTGGAGTTGCTAGAGACCCGTTTTTAAGCCAGTGGTGGGGCTTTAGGAAGGGTATCCGACCTGAATATTCCCAGCTTCAATCCTTGTATATCCACTCTCATAATGGGGGATTAATATTAACATAAAATTTATTTTCTATATTTTTTTTTTTTACAAACTGATAACTTGAAAACTGATTTAATCAGATTTTTACTTGTCTCTCTATTGAACCTTTAATGCAATATTCTTGCTCGTTAGCCATCTGCTTTTTCAGCTTATCCAGTAGGCATATCATATGATAGTGATCTTATGATTTTATTTTTTAAGAAAATGTTAAATTCTGCTTTGTGGTGTTTGCAGTTTTTTATGAGTTTAATATTTTTGGACAATTCTTATTGTCATTTTTGGCATAAGCATTATACTATTGTATTCTCTCATTATTCTTGCTGTTATTGATGAGGATATCCACTTTTTGTTGAAGAGGTATATATTTTTCAACATGTTTGCTGCTTAAACACAACAAAATTTTTTTGGGCTATACTAAGCTGACGAGCAGGGTTCTTCTGTGTTTGATGATAAGTTACAACTCATCATCCCACACAGGAGCAAAAGGGTTATTATAGCCTAAATGCTCGAGCTGTAATATTTCCCCACACACTGCATTATATTGTTGAAGAGGTAAATGTGCTTCAGCATGTTTGCTGCATAAATACAACATAAAATTATTTTTGGCTATACTAAGCCAACGAACAGGGTTCTTCTGTGTTTGACGAAAAGTTACAACTCATCATCCCACACAGGAGCAATAGGGTTATTACAGCCCAGAGCTCGAGATGTAATATTTTCCCACACACTGAATTATATTTACATCTAAAAATCAGTAAGGGTTTCCTTATCTATTTATATAGAGCAGCATAAATCTTTTTCTCTGGATTATTATTATTATTATTATTATTATTATTATTATTATTATTATTATTATTATTATTATTATTATTATTATTAGTATTTTTATTATTATTTATATGGGCGTAGTCACCCTTCTGACCTTGGTAGGGAGAAAGGAATTTGTATGAAAAAGTGTATTAATAGTGGGAAAAGATAATGTGGGTCGGAAGGTTTTTCTTGCACCTGCTTAGGGCTGTAAACTGGGGAGGTGGGTGTAAGGTTTTTTTTTTTATGGAGATTTAGCTGTAGGATTTGAATCGGCTACAGCTGCTTGGTCTTGAAGCTGAAGAACTTTACCCATCAACATTGCAGATGACCTAAGCAATTTAGTGTAGGGGGATATTTTTGTGACCCTTTATGCCATAAGAGCTTAGATGTGAGAGAGTGGTTTAACTGATTTTCTGGCGATTGGATATATGCTTTGACTCGACCACATGCTTTACTAAGGAATAATGGCCATTGTTTAAATTATTATTATTATTATTAATATTATTATTATTAATATTAACTTTTGCAGTAAAGTTGATATTTACAAAAACTTGTTTTTATTATGTAGCAAGTCAAAAAGAAGTATCTGATGAAGGTATGTAAGAATAAGCCAGGAAGAGATTGAGAAGTTTCAAGCAAAGGTCAGGGTTTAACTATGGTGTGATATTTTTTTATTTCATGAATTCTTAATCTGTGTTAGAATTTTGTCATGAAAAAATAAAAAAAAATTTAGCCAAGTAGGCTAAATACTGGGGGAGGGAGTAAATGGGTGGTTCCTGATAACATTTCTGTTTTTTAAGCTCTTTAATTTCTGTTTTTGGCTACCTTCATGACCTCTGCAGAACAAGGTGTCTTGATTAAAAAGTCATTAAAGTCTCTTGGCCTTTAGATTTTTTATTCCTCTCCTTGTGGTAGAGGAGGAGAGAAAATTCTAAATTTTAACTATTCACCTAATCTAGAATACACCTGCATAGGTAAACGTTATAAAGGTGCTGGTATATGACGGAAAAGGTGATGATGGATAATATATGTTGTTGCTTTACTACTTTTTGGATTTCACTAATGGTAAATCGACTGTCTTTAGCGGAACTTGATTCCTTCTCCTTGAACATAATTTTCTCCAACACTGTAGGAACATACTTATTCTCAGCCAGATTACCTTCAATCTCTAATCCTTTCTCTTGAATTTCATTGAATGTATTGCAAATATTTTTTACAGAAATTTTCAGTAGCTTTATTTCATATTTATAATTTGAAGTTAATTGGATGATTCAAGGAAGTCAGTCATTATGATGTTGCTTTTATATTTTGCATAAGAAACTAACTCATCGTGTGTGATATATTACTCAATGATTAATTAAAGCATATGTATTGTCCTGTTCCAATGGAATATTAATGCTTAGCAATGCTATTTTCACAATATGTAATGACAGTGACTTGGATAAAATACTATGCAGTTGCTGCAGGACTTCTTATAAACTATGCTACAATTTCGTTGGGCTTTATGGTTGAAGAAAATACTTATTATTGTTATCATCTAAGGTGACATTTATACTTGATTCTGTAAGGGAGTGACACATTTTGATTGAATACTATAAGGAGTAACCTAATGTATGGAGAGCCTAAAAGTCAAGGAAAATCAAGAGAATCATAGGAGTATGTGACTACTCTTTGCTCATCGCTTAAATATCTGTGGTATATGAAACAGAAAATAAAAAATTTTATTTATGTATTGTACTGGAATTTTTAGCTTAGAAAGAGTTTTAAAGAAAAAAATATATCAATAATATGGGTAGAATAAATGTGAACTTATTCCATGCATATATTCAGAGTAAGAAGCAGCTAAAAGGGGGACAGGAGTGCCTTACAGGAAATGAATTTAGCTCGAGGTTTTTCTTTGTATGAAAGATCTGGTAGAGGAGTCAGGACGTAGGTTATATTGAAGCCCTTCTACCTAGAATTTTGCTTCCTTAATGGCCACTTCATGTGCTCATTGGGATAAGGAATTTTGTGTGTTGTTACTATACCTAGTAATGGGTGAGGGGAAGAATGCCTCATTCACATACTCGGGGTGTAATGCGAACCAGCATTGCCTCATAGCTGACAGAAAGGATGAATATAGGCAGAGTGTGTTGAACCCCTTCTCTTATCCCTTTTCGGTTTAGTCGCATCCACCTTACTAGCTTCATCTGGATGTGGCGTCATGTAAATGAAAATTATATATTATTTTCAGTTCATGTAGAATGCATGCAGACAGGATTCTCTTGTTTTCTTAATATTTTGTCCAGTATTTCTGCTATGCTGTTACTTTTTTTTTTTTTGGCTAATTCCTGACAATATGATCATTGTTTCAGTGCTTAATTTGCTGTGTATATACTTGCCATAAATAATTGTACCTCATTGTCTCATTAATTTTCACTCTTGTTACTATTCTGTGTCTAAGTAATTTGTGAGCTGTAAAATTATAGAGCTATTAATACCTTTTCCTTTTTAAAGCAGTGCTCTGCGAATATATGTGAGGTATTCAGTTGTCATCCAGATCTTCATTATAAGGTAGAAATTCACTAGTCAAACAGTGAGGCTGGACCTATTGTATATTTGTGATATATCTATATTTAAATATTTTTTCATAACTTTAAACTGAGTTTCATCTTTTTTTTTTCCACATAATCAATTGAAATTGATTCACAAAGTTAATATTGAGCGCAGCTTGATACAGACTACATTAATTTTTTCATATTGGGTTGTTCACATGCTTTTCGCTTTTTTATTTTTTTTTTAATACTGTATTGATAGCTGAGAGTGATTCATGCAGTATGTGAGATACATTAGTAACATAATCCTTGTATGTTTTCATATTTTTCTTACAAATTTTCTTGTGTCAGACTCAGATGGGTATCCAAAAAGTAAGAGGAGAAAAATCTAGAAAAATAAAAATTGTAATTAACATTAAGATATAGTAATATATATGTTGCTGTGATGGTATTCTCTTGATACTGCTAATTATTCAATGCCATTTTTATTGTCATTATCTTAAGATATTATATTAGTATATAAAAGTTACATAGTTTTTTTATTTCATTTAATTTATATGATAAAAGGGATCACATATGTCAATTTTCTGTTATTTATTTAACTTTATTACGAGTATTAAAATTATACCGAGTGGTGGGGGGAGAGAGAATGCCTCATTTGTATTCCCTTCTGTTTGTAAGAGGCAGGTTGAAGAGATAACAGAGGGAAAGGCTGATGACAATTCCTTCCCTCCTTCCAGTCATTTTTTCTGGCCACAGAACAGCTAATCCAGTGGAATATGGCATCATGTTAAGAAATGAACTCTGAGAAGCATAGTGCAAGAATGATATATCAGCATTTGAAAAAGAGCGTTGTTGCAATTTGTTAGGTGTATATATTAGAACTATTGAAAAATTAGTTCAGATATATAACTGACAAAGATTAAAGGAAGATATAACAGGCAGAAGAACTGCTGAATTGAATACCAAACTGAAATTTTATGGTGGTAGTTTTTCTATTTTACATTATTAATTTTCTGTTAACATTCATTAATACTGTATTCTTTGTTTTATGTTGTAGTTAAGTGTCTTTAGCCTAAGTACTGTCCAGTACTGGTTATTTATGTAGTGTACAGTACATTATTTACCTAAACACAGCTTACAAACAATTCTACTTATGAAGAGATTTCTGGAACCTAACTCATTTGTAAGTTTGGGAGTGTCTGTATATAATTTTTCCTTCATGTATGACATTTGACACCATAACCTACCAAACCAACAAGACCTGTGTAGCAATAGAATTGAGGTTTGCAGTAGGGCTTCAGTGTATATCAGTGTATTATCCTATTTTTCTGTTAAATATTGGACTGTAGTATGATACATGAGTTACAAAAATCCAAAAGGTCTAGTCTTGCTTATTGTTTTTTCTCTAATACCTTGAATTATAAAGGATTTTTTTCTCAAAACAATATTCTAGTATTTTAGTGTTTATGTAATACCATCATATTAATACTGCATATCCCTTTTAGTTACTTCTGCATTTTAAAGTTTGCAGAAAATGACGCAAGGAATGTTTTTGCCGATTTTGTTCTATAACACATACTCTTCTCTTAATCTGCAAGAAATTTTCAACCCTCATCCAAAGACCTATTTTATCTTTTGACTGCATGCGAATTGTTAAAATTGTTGGCCAATATCATCTTAATATATGTTTTATATATTTGCAATTGCTCCTTCTATATCTGAATCTTATAAAAAGAAAATTTAACATTAGAATTCTTTTCACTGGAGAATATTCTGCTTTCTATAATGGCTTCACTTGAATCCAAATTTTTTTTTATTGAAGCTTATATATTTTTACCACTTGTATTACTTTTAAGTGTGAATTTTCCACGCTTTTTTGTCTTTGCATGGTGTAAGAAGTAAATTTTGTTCTTATTCACAAGTGTGTGGAAAAACATTTTATGTAAAAGTCAGTGAGATAAGATAAGGAGTTGCAGTTGTGTTTTGATGTATATCATGATCTGAAATTCATTCACTGATTTTATTTGGGTTTTTGTTACTAATTATGTGTTTAGAAGTTTTCTGTTGATTAGAATTTTTTTTATAAAAGATTATAATAGTGAAATAATTTTTATATATTTAGACAATATTATGTAGTGATTTCAAAAGAAAAATTAAATACAGTATAATTAATTGCTCATGAGTGGGAATTAGGCTTTCAATCTGTGTCAAAGACTGCAGAAATATTATCATTGTATACTTGCTTTACATCCTTATCTGTGCATTAGCGTAGAATTAGATATATTGATGTGCAAAAGAAAGATTATACAGGTACTCCCTGACTTATGACATATACAACTTATGACAGCCCAACTTTATGACCATGACAACACCTATGAAAATAATCAATGAAATGAAGAAAGCCTCAGCAAGAGAGGGAGAGCTAAAGATTGAAACAAAAATGGAGAATTCAAGAATAAAGACCTGCCAATACTGGAGTTGCATATGCAGAGTGTAATATTTTATTTATTAATTTTTTTTTTTTTTTACTATAACATGTAATTTTGCTGACAAAATGTGTATTAATAGGTCACTGTATAATTAATAAGGAGCAAACAGGTGCTATTAAGGTGTAAACAAAGAAAAGAATAATGGACCTGTTAAACTATGAAAAGAAATTATAAAGATAACTGAACATTTTTTAAAATTAAACCATTACCCTTTTCAATAAAGGCCCAGGCACAAAGAAAACATTAAGACAAAGGAAAACTAAAAGTTTAAGGACATGACAGAGATGAGGTAATTATACACAATAGGAAAATAATAGACTGAAAGAGTCGAAGTACTGAGGACCTAGAGATATGACAGGATTAGGTCCTGAGATGAAGATAGATTCGTTTTTTGAAGGAAGAGGATGTAAGAATTAGGAAAGCAGAAGGGGGAAGAGAGTTCCAGAGTCTTTAGGTAGATGGGAAAAAGCAGTCGCTGCACCAACCAATCTGCGAGCTACAAATTTCTACACAGTACCTGTGAGACAAGGCTGCTTGGCAAGTGTTACATGGCCACGGCAGTGGGAGGGGGATGCAACTTGGCAACTTATCAGAGCAGCAGTGGAAGTAGTTGCGATAGAAAAGAGTAAGGGATGATACCTTATGATATATGGAGAAAAAGAATCCTGATTTAAAGTAAGGGAATTGTAATTAATGAGTCTGACTGCCTTAGATTCAACCCTATCAAGGAGATAAGTATAAGAAGAAGCATCCCGGATATGCGAGCACTATTCTAAGCTGGGATAGATAAGACCTTTATAGATTTTAAGTAACTGGAAAGAGGAAAATCAATGACGGATATGAAACAGTACTTCCAATTATATGGATTCGGATTTAAAAAAATTGGATTATGTGATTTCTCCAATTCAAGTTACAGGTTTTCTTGATTCTTAATGTGTTAATAAAATTAAGAGGATAAATTTCATTAGTTTCAAAGCCAATAGGGCTATCTGCATGAGAAGAAAATAAGGAGATAGCCAGATACTTACTTGGAGGCATTAAATATAATTTAGTTTTGGGTGCCCCTCTCAGATACCCTCTGGACATCGGAGTTGAGAGTAGAAAAAAAGAGTGATACGAAACTTATTAGGAGTAGCAGATGGTGGTGGTGAAGAGAAGGCAGTGGAAAAATGAAGGGTAGAATTGTTGGCAAAGGTGTGAAAAAGAGAGGAGGATGGGAACTGAAGGAGATTGTTGATGAAGAGAAGGAACAGAGTAGATGAAAGAACTTTGCCCTTTGAAACACCACTGGTAACAGGGAATGGGCTAGATATTGCACCATCAACAACCACAAACATAATATGGTCAGATTGAAAACTGGAAATCTGAGAACAGAGAGAAGGGGTAAAGCCATAGACAGGGAGTTTAGCCAACAGAGCCCTGTGCCAGACTGTCAAGAACCTTAGAGATATCATGGAGGATGACAAAGGATTCCCCATACTTTCATACAGAAGATGACCATACATGAGTAAGATAGGACAGGAGGTCACCAGTGGATCTTGCCTTGCAGAAGTCGTACTGGTGATTGGAGATAAGCTAGTTAGAGTCAAGAAGTTTCATGAAGTGAGCATTGAGCAAAGTTTCAAAAACTTAAGCGATAGAAGAGGTTAGGGCAATAGGTCGGTAGTTTGAAGGAATAGAGCGGTCACCCTTATTAGGAAAAGGTTGCCAAAGAGCATGCTTCCAGGATGAAGGATAGATACTGCTTGAGAGAATGAGTCGAAAAAGATGGCAAGGAAAAGGGGAGAAGGTTGCATTAGAGCATGCTTCCAAGATGATGGATAGATACTGCTTGAGAGAATGAGGTGAAAAAGATGGCAAAGCATGGGAGCCAATTCATCTGCAAGCTCATTAATAAACCACGAAGGAATAACCATCAGGCCCAGATGCCTTGTTCGTGTTTAGAGAGCAAAGAATCTAATGAACTTCGTGTGAAAAAAGGATTAGGGAGGGCATAGGGTTAGAGAGGGGTAAGGAATGAGGGACAGGTGCGCTGGAATTGTTTGCGAAAGAGTTGGCAGAAATATGAGAGCCAAAGAGAGTTGGCTTTGTCAGTGGTGGAGCAAACTATAGAACCATTGGATTGAATGAAAAGGGAAAGCTTGAGGTACAGAAGCTTTTAAAGAGGTTTTTTGCTGAGTACTGGCAACATTTATCAGTGAGAGAGGAGTTAAGATCATCAACTTTCCTTCTTATAAAGGAAGCTTTAGACCTTCAAATCTGAGCAATATAGCTATTCCTAGCTGTAATAAAAGCAGAGCGAGTTAAATCAGAAGGAGTGGCTTGGTACAATGTTGTGCCAAAAAAGTTTTCATAGAGGAGGAGATTAATGCCTCCATTCCCGAGATTGTTATCTTGGTAACTTTCAGGGCTACCTGATCAGGGTTGTGGGACTGAAACCAGTAATCATCCCACGGGAAGTCAAAGAGGAAGCTACGCAAATCATCATGTTGTTTATTCTCAATGTGCCATAGGCGGTACTTAGTAGGAATGGTCAGATTTACCAAGAGGATAAAGCACAGAATATGAGTAGCTTGAAGGATTAGAAGTAAGAAATGGGTCAAGAGTGTTGACAGCATGTTCGTGTTGATCAGGAACTTTAGTAGGATGTTTGATAATCTGCTCTAGGTCGTGAGTAATAGAAATAGCCAGAGGCTTACTTCCTCCCGCATCATTGTGAGAAGGATTAAGCTGCTCACTGTGGTGAACATTGAAGTCTCCAATATACAGAACTTCAACATGTGCATGAGAAGATTGCAAGGACTCATGGAAATAGGACAGATATTCAAAGAAAGGCACATTTTAGATATATATATATATATATATATATATATATATATATATATATATATATATATATATATATATATATATATATATATATATATATATATATATATATATATATATATATATATATATATATATATATATATATATATATATATATATATATATATATATATATATATATATATATATATATATATATATATATATATATATATATATATATATATATATATATATATATATATATATATATATATATATATATATATATATATATATATATATATATATATATATTGGCTATGGCACTAGTGGCCCGTTGAGAGACTACGACTGAAGGTATTAGGATGCAACTAGGATTGGTCTAGACATTTCCGGGTTGAGTGTTCCTTCAGGACTGTTCTTTCCTCATGCCTACATCTACACTGAATATTCTGGCGTATTCATTACGCAACTCTTGCTATTTCATTACATTTGACAGGTCACAATATTCCCCACATCTGTCTCTTTTCTCCTTTTTTTCCTCACATTTATTATTATTTATGGAAGATCCACAGCTAATGGCCCCCATTACCCGGCATAGAGGGGTGCGAAGAATCTCCGGGATTGTGTTGACTCCACTGTTGGCTTGAGGGCAGACACGCCTGGTGGTAGTAATGGTTCTGCCCTTAACATTGCACCTCCCAATACATCTGCTTCTTTCACTCTTCACTATTCTAACATTCATGGCCTGAACTCTAATCTTTCGTCTGTGGAACAGCACTTGGGTACTTTCCTCCCTAACCTCCCCCTCCTATCTGAAAGTCAGCTGTCTATACATGCTTCCACTGACCCATTTTAGATCTCACTATAATCTGTATACTCTTTTTCATTCCAAAGGTGGGGTCTGTGCCTACTGCAACATTAACACTCCTACTGCGAGGCTAATGGATCTTGAATCTCCCGACTTTGATGTTCTCTGGCTAAAAGTCTATCTTTCCACTAGCACTATCTTCCTTTGCTTCTGCTACTGTTCTCCAAACTCTACCGAGTTTGTCTCTTTCTTTGAATATTTGTCCTCGTGCTCATGAGTCCTTGCTAGCTTCTCACCCACATGCCAAAGTTCTCTACATTGGAGACCTCAATGTACACCACAGTGAGTTGCTTCATTCTCACTGATGTAGGAGGAAGTGAGGCCCTTGTTTTCTCTAGTTCTCACGATCTGGAGCAAATAATCAAACATCCTACTCGTGTTCCTGATCGTCAGAAACATGCGACAAACACTCTTGACCTATTTATTACTATTAACCCTTCAAACTACTCTTATTCTGTGCTTTCCCCTCTTGGTAAATCTGACCACTCTATGATCTCAGTCTCTTCCATTTTTGCTCCCCCTCTACCAATCCTTCCTACTCAGTGCTGCCATTGGCACTTTGACTGTATCCAACATGAAAATTTCCTGATCGTCACAAACATGCTGCAAACACTTTTGACCTATTTATTACTTTTAACCCTTCAAACTATTCTTATTCTGTGTTTTCCCCTCTTGGTAAATCTGACCACTCTATGATCTCAGTCTCTTCCACTTTTGCTCCCCCTCCACCAATCCTTCCTACTCAGCGCTGCCTTTGGCACTTTGAGTGTATCCAACTTGAAAATTTGCGTAACTTCTTCTTTGACTTCCCATGGGATGGCTATTGCTTTCGGTCCCGCAACCCTGATCAAGTAGTTCTAAAAGTTGCCGAGATCATGACCACGGGAATGGAGGCGTACATCCCCTCTTCTACAAAAACTTTCTTTTCCCCCTAAACCTTGGTTTGACTGTGCCTGCTCCATGGCTATCCAGGCCAAGAAGCGGGCACACCGACTGTACCAAGCCTCTCCTTCCAATTTAACTTGCTCTGCATTTATTGTTGCTAGGAATCGCTGTACTGCTCAGATTCGAAGGTATAAGGCTTCCTTTATAAGAAGGAAAGTTGATGACCTTAAGTCCTCTCCCACTGACAAATGCTTCTGGTCCTTATCCAAAAACCTCTCCTATAACTTCTGTAACTCAAGCTTTCCCCCTCTCATTCGTTATGATAGTTCTATAGGTTTGCTCTCCCACTGACAAAGGCTTTCTCTTTGGCTCTCATTTTTCTGCCAACTCTTTTATAAATGATTCCAGCTCTCCTGTTCCTCAATCTTTACCCCTCTCTAACCCTGTGCCCTCCCTTATTCTTTCTTCATGCAAATTTCTTAAGGTTCTTCATTCGCTAAAGACGAACAAGGCATCTGGTCCTGGTGGTATCCCTGCAAGGTTCCATAAGGAGTTTGCAGATGAACTGGCTCCCGTGCTTTGCCGTCTCTTCCGCCTCATTCTGTCAACCAGTATCTATCCTTCATCTTGGAAGCATGCTGTAGTTCAACCTGTTCCTAAGAAGGGTGACCGCTCTATTCCTTCAAACTACCGACCTATTGCTTTAACCTCCAATATTGCTAAATATTTTGAAACTTTCCTCAATGCTCACTTTTTTAAATGCTAATATCTAACTTCCTTACCTCCGATCACCAGTACGGCTTCCGCAAGGCAAGATCCACTGGTGATCTCTAGTCCTATCTCGCTCATGTATGGTCATCTTCTATGAGGAACTATGGGGAATCCTTTGTCGTCGCCCTTGATATCTCTAAGGCTTTCGACAGAGTCTGGCACAAGGCTCTGTTGGCCAAACTCCCTGCCTCTGGCTTTACCCCTTCTTTCTGTTCTCTGATTTCCAGTTATATTACTGACCGTTTTATATCTGTAGTTGTTGATGGAGCGACATCTAACCCTTTCTCTATTATCAGTGGTGTTCCACAGGGCACTGTTCTTTCACCTACACTGTTCCTTCTCTTCATCAATGATCTTCTACAATCCCCATCTTCCTCTCTTCTCCATGCCTTTGCTGATGATTCTACCCTTCACTTTTCCTCTGCCCTTTCTTCACAGCCTTCATCTGCTACTCGTAATCAGTCTCGTGTCACCCCTTCTTTTACTCTCAACTCCTATTTGCAGAGAGTATCTGAGTGGGGCACTCGAAATTTAGTTAAATTCAATACCTCCAAGACACACTTTCTGGCTATCTCTTTATCATCTTCTCCTCCTGATAACCCTATTGTCTTCGAAAGTAACGAAATTTACCCTCTTAATTCTATCAACATATTAGGAATCCATATAGCCTCTAACTTGTCTTGGAGGAATCACATAATCCAAATTTCAAAATCTTCATCCAAAAAATAGGGGGTTTTGTTTCATTTTCATCATTACTTTTCCTCTTTTCAGTTACTTAAAATTTATAAAGGACCGTCCCTGCTTAAAATATTGCTTACACATCTGGGGTGCTTCTTCTTATACTTATCTCCTTGATAGGGTTGAATCTAAGGCAGTCAGACTCATTAATGAATCTTCTCATACTCCTAATCTGGATTCTCTCTCTCTTCGCTGTAAGGTGGCTTCCTTTTCTCTTTTCTATTGCTACTACATCCATCGGTGCTGTGATGAGTTGGCGATTGCATCCCTCCTCCACTGCCGAGGCCGCGTAGCACTCGCCAAGTGGCCTCATCTCACAGGTACTGTGGGGAGATTTGTATCTCGCGGATTGGTTGGTGCAGCGACTGCTTCTTCCCATCTACCTCCAGACTCTGGAACTCTCTTCCTCCTTCTGTCTTTCCTAATTCTTATGACCTTTCATCTTTCAAAATGCAGATCTAGCATCATATCATGGCCTAGTCTTCTATATCTCCGGGTCCTCTGTACTTTGACTGTTTTTTCTGTCTGTTGTTTTCCTTTGTGTGACATTACCTCATCTCTGCCATGTCCTTAACCTTTTTCTTTTCCTTCATCTTGGTATTTTCTCGTGCCCGAGCCTTTATCAATGAGGGCAGTTTCTGCCTGTCCCGGTCTCATACTCATAAAAAAAAAAAAAAAATTATATATATATATATATATATATATATATATATATATATATATATATATATATATATATATATATATATATATATATATATATATATATATATATATATATATATATATATATATATATATATATATATATATACAGTGGTGACCCCAACCCACAAACTCCTCAACCTACGAACAAAATTTTGAACAAATTTTGACCCCAACCCATGAACAAAATCCAAACCAAAAACACACATTTGTTGGCCAAGCCAACATATGTCCCACTCTCCTGCTCTCAGTTCTGCATTGGTGCCCGCACTGTGTGGTTTGTTCATGATCTGTTCATAGTTCTTGCTTTATTTTCCATTGTATCATCTTTCATATAGCCCTTATTATGGCTCCTAAGAAAGTTAAAAGTGTTTGTGATATTGTGTGACTCTCCTTCCAAAAATTAGTCCACCTCTTCCTCTTCCTTCTACACCACCATCCATGTATGCCAGCAACAATCATGCACAAAGGTAAATATACTACTGTTTATTACCTACATTATTGTTTTTTACCTACAGTATTTACTCTTTCCTACTGTATTTGTTATCAGTGGGAGAATGTAGGAACTTTTTCTACGTGTTGGGCTTTGCTATTTTATACTGGGTATCAACTAGTGTATGCTGTATACCTGAATATGTACATGTTTTGCTTTAATAGAGCAGAATTCCTTTTTATAATTAGTGTAATTTTCCTTTTACAGATAAAAACATTTAACCTGTATTATATTTCATGTTTTTAGTGACTAAAAGATTTTAAAATGAATATTTATTGTAGGAACGGATTCATTGAATTTACATGCCTCTAAATTGGAAAAATAAATCCAACCCAAGAAAAGTTTTTGGGAATGGATTAAGTTCGTGGGTTGTGGTCACCAATATAATATATATATATATATATATATATATATATATATATATATATATATATATATATATATATATATATATATATATATATATATATATATATATATATATATATACACCTAGTTCTCAGAATAACATGGAGATAGGTTCTCAGAAGTCGCGAGTAAATGGAAAATCGCGTGAAAAAAAGGGTCATTTTCCATAGGAAACAATGATAAAGGGCTTAGCTCGTTCCACAACCATCCATAGACACACTATACCAAAGATATAAGATAAGTAAAACATATTTTATAAGTACATAATAAAGCAGAGAGACCTGTAGTTATTTGTATTAACATGCAAATAGTGTACAGTATAAAAGATATACAGATTTACTGTACAGTAAACAAATTAATGCACTCTATTATGCCGATTGTAACAGGCTTACATTGGGACGTGCATGGTGGCCAGACACACAATACCAAAGATATAAGATAAGTAAAACATATTTTATAAGTACATAATAAAGCAGAAAGACCTGTAGTTATTTATATTAACATGCAAATAGTGTACAGTATAAAAGATATACAGATTTGCTGTACAGTAAGCAAATTAATGCACTATTATGCCTTTGGCAACAGGCTTACACTGGGACGTGCATGGTGGCTAGGGTTGCCAGATAAAGCGGATGTTTTTATTTTCAAATGTATGGTACATTTTAAGATATATATTGATTACAAGATGGTAGTACATACTGTAATTTAAATAAAAATGTGCTTCATCTTTAGGACACTTGAAAATACTTACCAGCTTACATGTATATTTTTTATATTTATCATTTTTCTCATCCATCTATTCTGGCAACACTGATGGTGGCGGTGAGGACGAGGATGCATACGTTTTGTCACACTTCCGTATCAACTGATGCACCTTCACATGCTATTACACTGTCGAAGTTATGTTTGCTGTTTGTTCTTAATGCTTTTTTTTTAAATTTTCTTCAAAATATCCGATCGTATTAAGTGGTAGAAGAGGAGTAGGGTGCGGGAGAACGAACCTCTATCGGCAAATATTTTGCTACTTCCGTATCAGCTGACGCACCCTCACACGCTATTTCCCTGATGATATTATATTGAAAATATGTTTGCTGTTTGTTCTTAATGCTTTTTTAAAATTTTCTTCATAATATCTGATTGCATTAAGCGGTAGAAGAGGAGGAGGATGGCGGAAAAGTGCCTCTAGTGCATCAGCAAAGGAAGTTTTCATGGCATAATTTTCTTGGTTCGCGTTCTCACTCTATCGCGTTTTTGTTTTGATAAATTATTATTTTATTTTATGGGCATACGCAAAATTATTAAAATATTGAAAAAAAAATTTCAGTATTTTAATTTTTTTATTGAAATTTACGTTGCGTGCTGTTATTTATAATGTAAAGGGTGTTTTTTTAACAGTGCAGGAAGGGTTTATAGAGTTCGTAAACGAAAAAATAATTGTAAATGAGTATGTGTGTCACGTCATCATCACCTCATTCATCGTAATTTTATCTATCACTTTCATAAAAATTTACGTTGCTTGCTGTTATTTATAATGTAAAGGGTCATTTTTTAACAGTGCAGGGAGGGTTTATACAGTACGTAAACGAAAAAATAATTGTAAATGAGTATGTATTTCTCGTCATCATCACATTCACGGTAAGATTTCCTATCACTTTCATAAAAATTTACGTTGCTTGCTGATTTCTATAATGTTACGGGTGTTTTTTTAACAGTGCAGGGAGGGTTTATACAGTACGTAAACGAAAAAATAATTGTAAATGAGTATGTATGTCACATCATTATCACCTCATTCACCGTAATTTTATCTATCACTTTCATAGAAATTTACGTTGCTTGCTGTTATTTATAATGTAAAGGGTGTTTTTTTAACAGTGCAGGGAGGGTTTATACAGTACGTAAGCGAAAAAGTAATTGTAAATGAGTATGTGTGTCACATCATTATCACCTCATTCACCTTAATTTTATCTATCACTTTCATAGAAATTTACATTGCTTGCTGTTATTTATAATGTAAAGGGTGTTTTTTAACAGTGCAGGGAGGGTTTATACAGTACGTAAACGAAAAAATAATTGTAAATGAGTATGTATGTCACGTCATTATCACCTCATTCACTGTAATTTTATCTATCCCTTTCATAAAAATATACGTTGCTTGCTGTTATTAATAATGTAAAGGGTCTTTTTTAACAGTGCAGGGAGGGTTTATACAGTACGTAAACGAAAAAATAATTGTAAATGAGTATGTGTGTCACGTCATTATCACCTCATTCACCGTAATTTTATCTATCACTTTCATAAAAATTTACGTTGCTTGCTGTTATTTATAATGTAAAGGGTGTTTTTTTTAACAGTGCAGGGATGGTTTATACAGTACGTAAACGAAAAAATAATTGTAAATGAGTATGTATGTCACGTCATTATCACCTCATTCACCGTAATTTTATCTATCACTTTCATAAAAATTTACGTTGCTTGCTGTTCTTTATAATGTAAAGGGCGTGTTTTAATAGTGCAGGGAGGGTTTATACAGTGTAAACGTAAAAATATATTAAAATGTCTATGTACATATAGGCGGATCCTACTTCGTGGATTTCCTGGTTCGCGCCGGGTCCCGGAACCGAACTACCGCGATAAGTGAGGCAACACTGTATATACAGTGTTGCCTCACTATGTACATAGATATTTTAATATGTTTTTACGTTAACGCTGTATAAACCCTCCCTGCACTGTTAAAAAACACCCTTTACATTATAAATAACAGCAAGCAACGTAAATTTTTATGAAAGTGATAGATAAAATTACAGTGAATGAGGTGACAATGACGTGACATACATATCATTTACAATTATTTTTTCGTTTACGTACTGTATAAACCCTCCCTGTACTGTTAAAAAAAACACCCTTAACATTATAGATAACAGCAAGCAACGTAAATTTTTATGAAAGTGATAGGAAAACTTACCGTGAATGTGATGATGACGTGACATACATACTCATTTACAATTATTTTTTCGTTTACCTACTGTATAAAACCTCCCTGCACTGTTGAAAAAACACCCTTTACATTATAAATAACAGCAAGCAACGTAAATTTTTATGAAAGTGATAGATAAAATTACGGTGAATGAGGTGATAATGACGTGACATACATACTCATTTACAATTATTTTTTCGTTTACGTACTGTATAAACCGTCCCTGCACTGTTAAAAAAAACACCCTTTTCATTATAAATAATAGCAAGCAACGTAAATTTTTATGAAAGTGATAGATAAAATTACGGTGAATGAGGTGATAATGACATGACATACATACTCATTTACAATTACTTTTTCGTTTACGTACTGTATAAACCTTCCTTGCACTGTTAAAAACACACCCTTCACATTATAAATAACAGCAAGCAACGTAAATTTTTATGAAAGTGATAGATAAAATTACGGTGAATGAGGTGATAATGACGTGACATACATACTCATTTACAATTATTTTTTCGTTTACGTACTGCATAAACCCTCCCCGCACTGTTAAAAAAACACCCTTAACATTATAGATAACAGCAAGCAACGTAAATTTTTATGAAAGTGATAGGAAAACTTACTGTGAATGTGATGATGACGTGACATACATACTCATTTACAATTATTTTTTCGTTTACGTACTGTATAAACCATCCCTGCACTGTTGAAAAAACACCCTTTGCATTATAAATAACAGCAAGCAACGTAAATTTTTATGAAAGTGATAGATAAAATTACGGTGCATGAGGTGATAATGACGTGACATACATACTCATTGTGGGGGTTTAGGATGCTAGAGTGTTGTTAAGATTCTGTTTTACTAAGGGGACTCAAAGTACCGAGCTCGGTTAAGAGCTCACAAACAGACAGGACAGATATTTGTACTTGAACACCCCATCTCTATTACCATTAGTCGGTTAAATGAAACTCAGAATTCAACTTTCTTTTAATTTTGGAAATGCAATGACATTAAAAGAATTGAATTAAATTTCTCAAATTAAATTTTATGAAATGCTGCCTTGAATCCCGGAGGTGATGAGCACGATATCGTTTCCCGGCACCACGGACGTATGCCAAGACTTTGGCCTCAACTCGATGATTACCTCTGTCACACAGGCAGAGTAGAATACAGGACACTGCAATATCAGAAACAGAAATGACACATTGTTTATAATGGGAAACTGAAAGCATGAGCACACATATAATGAGTTTCCAATGTCATTCTACTGGATGAATATATATTGGTTATTCACAGCTAACCAGAAATATTTATGCTACCATAATAGCATACAAAACCATTAATTCTTGACTGGTTTTTAAAGGAAAACAATATATTCACAATAAATGAAAATTAAGCAAGACAAATACAGTACTGTATGTATTCCTTAAATTGTGGGCAACCACAAAAGTTGCAATGCTTATTACTGATTAACAGTTAATATGGTAACACACTATTTAGGATAAAGGAAGAATCTACGAGATAAATACAGTATTCATTCACTTTTAGTTATCAAGAACTTTGCAATGAAAAAAAAGGGTGCAAAACCACCTTTTGAGGTATTTGCAACTTATAACTCAAAACACTTTATCCCCAACATATGAAGAATTAGCAAGATAAATACGTTATGCATTCATTAAATTGTGGTTAACAAGAAATATTTGCAAAGCCAACTGGGAAAAATTACCTTTTAAATATTTGCATTTTGTTTAGCAAATAGCATTATTGACGAGTTTTTGACGTAAAACACTTTATTTACGATGATAGAAAGGGGTGAAATGAAATTAGAATTTATTAGGAAAAGAGATAGATTTTTACGGGCTCATAACCAGTCTTCAGAGGATGAGATTTTCGTTTATCACATTCAGTGAAAAGAAACTTCTCAGCAATGTATATCAGCTGTAATTTACAGGTTAAGGAATTAACTTTGGCATGTGAGATTCCAGTTTGGTAATCTACAAAATTTCGTGTGTATTGGAAGGAAATCAGAGAATAAAAATCCATAAGATTTATCCAGTAACGAATGTAACTAATTCTCGAAAATAAACCAATTTGCTTGACCCACGAGCTTTACCATACACTATCCCTCACCTTGTTGTGCTAGATGAATTCCTGTGAAGATGCCACGTAATTAAGATTTGAAATAAACTTAGACTGCCCAGGCGAGATGTTGCCTCCGGGCAGTCTCGGCGCCAAATGAGCGTCTCCTTGTTCCTCCTGGTGAGTTCATCTGTAGGATACATTTCTAGAGCAGTAATTGGCTCTGATATCATTTTAAGGACTATTTTAGTGGTGGTCCCTGGCAGGCAATTATAGCAGAGATGCAAGGGAGAGACAGTATTTTTAGGTGCAACAAGTGGAAGCAAATAAAATAAAACGAGAATAATAATGAAAAGTTAGGTTACTGGTTTTTTATATCTCATAATTTTCTTGGCTCGTAGCAGACAAAAAAATAGGAGCAGCCTTTATATCGGGGCTATACTTCTACACGTACAAGAAGAGTAAATACGGTATATTTACAATTAGCTATAAGCTAAAATACAAATTGCAAATAATCATAATCTGCAAAAGTCAAGAAGTGGGAATTACTTTTTTAGTTAGAAAATAACAGTTATGTTACTAATTTATTTAATAAGGCATCTAACAGCCTCTGGTTACTTTGAGCGAAACACTCTGTCACAAAGGCCCTTTCTAGAGAATATTGATTTAGCAAAATTCTACTACAGAAGGCGAAAAAAAGAACAGAGGAAGTTACGGTGACTTCAGTGTTATTATGAGGGATGAGATATCCTTCTCATGGAAAAGATCAAATGAACAATAAGAATGGGATCCACCACTGGAACATATCATACTATTAGTAAAAGTAAACAAGTCTTGTAAACAAAACATTAAATGACATGCAAAACATAAAAAAAATGTGATCAAATTCAAATTTCAAGAAAATTAAATCACAATTAGATATCAGTGAATATCAATATTTAAGTTTATGAATGCTTCACATTGTGGGGGTTTAGGATGCTAGAGTGCTTTTAAGATTCTGTTTTACTAAGGGGACTCAAAGTACCGAGCTCGGTTAAGAGCTCACAAACAGACAGGACAGATATTTGTACTTGAACACCCCATCTCTATTACCATTAGTCGGTTAAATGAAACTCAGAATTCAACTTTCTTTTAATTTTGGAAATGCAATGACATTAAAAGAATTGAATTAAATTTCTCAAATTAAATATTATGAAATGCTGCCTCGAATCCCGGAGGTGGTGAGTACGATTTCGTTTCCCGGCACCACGGACGTATGCCAAGACTTTGGCCTCAACTCGATGATTACCTCTGTCACACAGGCAGAGTAGAATACAGGACACTGCAATTTCAGAAACAGAAATGACACACTGTTTATAATGGGAAACTGAAAGCATGAGCACAATGTCATTCTACTGGATGAATATATATTGGTTATTCACAGCTAACCAGAAATATTTATGCTACCATAATAGCATACAAAACCATTAATTCTTTACTGGTTTTTTAAAGGAAAACAATATATTCACAATAAATGAAAATTAAGCAAGACAAATACAGTACTGTATGTATTCCTTAAATTGTGGGCAACCACAAAAGTTGCAATGCTTATTACTGATTAACAATTAATATGGTAACACTCTATTGAGGATAAAGGAAGAATCTACGAGATAAATACAGTATTCATTCACTTTTAGTTATCAAGAACTTTGCAATGAAAAAAAAGGGTGCAAAACCACCTTTTGAGGTATTTGCAACTTATAACTCAAAACACTTTATCCCCAACATATGAAGAATTAGCAAGATAAATACGGTATGCATTCATTAAATTGTGGTTAACAAGAAATATTTGCAAAGCCAACTGGGAAAAATTACCTTTTAAATATTTGCATTTTGTTTAGCAAATAGCTTTATTGACGAGTTTTTGACGTAAAACACTTTATTTACGATGATAGAAAGGGGTGAAATGAAATTAGAATTTATTAGGAAAAGAGATAGATTTTTACGGGCTCATAACCAGTCTTCAGAGGATGAGATTTTCGTTTATCACATTCAGTGAAAAGAAACTTCTCAGCAATGTATATCAGCTGTAATTTACAGGTTAAGGAATTAACTTTGGCATGTGAGATTCCAGTTTGGTAATCTACAAAATTTCGTGTGTATTGGAAGGAAATCAGAGAATAAAAATCCATAAGATTTATCCAGTAACGAATGTAACTAATTCTCGAAAATAAACCAATTTGCTTGACCCACGAGCTTTACCATACACTATCTCTCACCTTGTTGTGCTAGATGAATTCCTGTGAAGATGCCACGTAATTAAGATTTGAAATAAACTTAGACTGCCCAGGCGAGATGTTGCCTCCGGGCAGTCTCGGCGCCAAAAGAGAGCGTCTCCTTGTTCCTCCTGGTGAGTTCATCTGTAGGATACATTTCTAGAGCAGTAATTGGCTCTGATATCATTTTAAGGACTATTTTAGTGGTGGTCCCTGGCAGGCAATTATAGCAGAGATGCAAGGGAGAGACAGTATTTTTAGGTGCAACAAGTGGAAGCAAATAAAATAAAACGAGAATAATAATGAAAAGTTAGGTTACTGTTTTTTTTTATATCTCATAATTTTCTTGGCTCGTAGCAGACAGAAAAATAGGAGCAGCCTTTATATCGGGGCTATACTTCTACACGTACAAGAAGAGTAAATAAGGTATATTTACAATTAGCTATAAGCTAAAATACAAATTGCAAATAATCATAATCTGCGAAAGTCAAGAAGTGGGAATTAATTTTTTTAGTTAGAAAATAACAGTTATGTTACTAATTTATTTAATAAGGCATCTAACAGCCTCTGGTGACTTTGAGCGAAACACTCTGTCACACACATGCAAGAAGGCAATAATATAATGTACAAAAAAAAAAAAATACAGTATACGCAAATATAAAATTTGAACCACGTCGTCATTAACATTGGCGACTGGATTTAAAACAGCTTCAGCTATTCAACACTAAACTAAAATGTTTCTGCCAAGTTCTGGCTTTCAAAGTCCCACAAAGGGAAATATAAAACTACGATCAAAAATTATTCTTCATCTTTTTCGTCTTCCATTAGTAATAACGTTTGTACGCTAAAATAAACAAGTACAGTACAGTATTAAAGACATAAAAGATAAACATAAAAATAAACAACACATTAGAGAAGTAATCTTTACCGACTAGTCAAATTTAGGCTAACAGCATCAGCTTCCTCATTTGAGGGTAACGACCGTCGACTTAGTAGATCAGCAAGGTCATTGTCCTTGCCATGAACATGTTGGGCAGTGAATTTGAAAAGATTCAGGTAAAGTGCCCACCTTTTCAGGCGAGGATTTAGCTTGTCTGCAGTCTGTAAATATAGGAGAGGTCGGTGGTCGGTTCTCAGTGTAAAATGTTGGCCATACAGATGGACTTCAAATTTCTTTATGGCCCAATATGCAGCTAGAGCTTCCTTCTCCACGGTGGAGTAATTTCGCTCTTCAGGGCGAAGCCTGCGGCTTGCATATCGCACTGGAGCTACTTCTGCTGAGTTGTCTGATCGGGCTTGCAAGAGCACGGCACCCAGGCCTTTGTCTGAGGCGTCGGTCTGCAAGATGAATGGAAAATCAGGGTTTACCAGTTGCAATACTGGCTCACCTGCCAATGCTTCTCGGAGCTTGAAAAATGCTCTCTCCGCTTCATCTGTCCATTTGACAGGGGAGGATTTACTTTGCTTCGAGGAGGTCAGTTGCTGCAAAGGGGCAGCGATACTGAGGAATGAACGCATTCTAACTGAATCTGTAATATGAACATAGTGGCATTCAGTTAGAATGCGTTCATTCCTCAGTATAGCAGATATAAGCTATAAGGTTGGATTCCTTTTAACCTTCTGTGGTGTAGTGGTAGCGCCTTGACTTAGTAATCATAAGTCCTAGGTTCGAGTCCCGGTCGGGGTAAAAAAATGATTCATGTTTTCACATATGTAATGTGCTTATTTGATAATTTCATGGCCCGAATGAGATTGGGAATTGAATTAAATGCTAAAATGAAGCCACGAGTGAGGTTGGGGAATCTGTAATATGAACATAGTGGCATTCAGTTAGAATGCGTTCATTCCTCAGTATAGCAGATATAAGCTATAAGGTTGGATTCCTTTTAACCTTCTGTGGTGTAGTGGTAGCGCCTTGACTTAGTAATCATAAGTCCTAGGTTCGAGTCCCGGTCGGGGTAAAAAAAAAAAAAAATGATTCATGTTTTCACATATGTAATGTGCTTATTTGATAATTTCATGGCCCGAATGAGATTGGGAATTGAATTAAATGCTAAAATGAAGCCACGAGTGAGGTTGGGGAATCTGTAATATGAACATAGTGGCATTCAGTTAGAATGCGTTCATTCCTCAGTATAGCAGATATAAGCTATAAGGTTGGATTCCTTTTAACCTTCTGTGGTGTAGTGGTAGCGCCTTGACTTAGTAATCATAAGTCCTAGGTTCGAGTCCCGGTCGGGGTAAAAAAAAAAAAAAATGATTCATATATATATATATATATATATATATATATATTATCATATATATATATATATATATATATATATATATATATATATATATATATATATATATATATATATATATATATATATATATATAGTATGTATATATATATATATATATATATATACATATACAGTGTTCCCCCCCCTATCGCGGTAGTTCAGTTCCGGCACCCAGCGCGAACTAGGAAAACCGCTGAGTAGGATCAGCCTATATGTACATAGATATTTTAATTTATTTTTACGTTTACACTGTATAAACACTCCCTGTACTGTTAACATACCACCCTTTACTTCATAAATAACAGCATGCAAGCGTAAATTTATATGACATACTTATGTACATAGGTATTTTACAATTATTTTTACGTTTACTGTATAAACCCTCCCTGCACTGTTAAAAAAACCACCCTTTGCTTTATAAATAACAGCATGCAATGTAAATTTATATGTACGTGATAGGTAAACTTACCTTATCTGTTATAGTTAACATTTTTCTTTACCGCTTAGGCTCACTACAAGAAGCCTTAGAAGATGAATGATGCTTGGGAGGCATTGCAAAGGTTAAAATATGCGAGTAAAAAATCACAAGCAAATCGTATCAATAAGCACAATGTGAACGGTGCACACGAGTGAGGCGAGACAATGGAAGATGGTGGAAGCCTTTGTCAGAAACGCTGATAGCGGTATCGTATTTTACATGTTGCAATACTGTTAGTATTTATGTTTTTTTACCAGTTTTTACTGTTTTATTATTCTTAGGCTAAGAAATAAGTTTTATTATCAATAAAATCATGAAACTACTGGAAATGTAAATACATATGCTAGCTCACGTAGCTGCGATCCCAATACATTGTACGCTATCGGACACAAGCAAAACGTTTAATAAGCACAACGTGAACGGCGCACAGGTGATTTAGACTGAACGGGCTTTTGTCAGAAACGCTGATAGCGGTTTCGTATTTTACATGTTGCAGTAGTGTTAGTATTTATGTTTTTTACAATTTTTTACTGTTTTATTATTCTTAGGCTAAGAAATGCATTTTTTTTATCAATAAAATCATGAAACTCCTGGAAATATAAATATATATGCTAGCTCACGTTGCTGTGACCCCAATACATTGTACGCTGTCAGACACTATTTCGCATGATGCAATACTGTGAGTTATACTGTACGTACGTATATCTAAATTTATGTTTTTTACTATTTTTTACTGTTTTATTATTTGTAGGCTGGGAAATAATTTTTTTTTATCAATTAAATAATAAAAAATTTTTTCAATAAAAAAATGAAAATACTGAAAATTTAAATTTTTTCAATATTTTAATATTTTTGCGTATACCCATAAAATAAAATAATAATTTATCCTAAAAGAAACGGCGATACAATGAGATCGCGAACCAAGAAAAGCGATGCAGGGGGGGAACACTGTATATATATATATATATATATATATATATATATATATATATATATATA
>JAXCGZ010023412.1:32500-42131 GCA_037179515.1 Halocaridina rubra
TTTTGAAGAAAATTGAAAAAAGCATTAAGAACAAACAGCAAACAAATTTTCGATATAATATCGTCATTGAAATAGCGTGCAAGGGTGCATCAGCTGATATGGAAGTGTGACCAAACGTTTGCTGATAGAGGTTCGTTCTCCCGCATCCTTCTTCTCTTCTACCACTTTATGCGATTTAATATTATGAAGAAAATTAAAAAAAGTATTAAGAACAAACAGCAAACAAATTTTCGATATAATATCGTCAGGGAAATAGCATGCGAGGGTGCATCAGCTGATACGAAAGTGTGACAAAACGTTTGCCGATAGAAGTTCGTTATCCCGCATCCTACTCCTCTTCTACCGCTTAATGCGATCGAATATTATGAAGAAAATTGAAAAAAGCATTAAGAGCAAAGTAAGCAAACTTTCGATATATTATCGTCAGGGAAATAGCATGTATAGAATATATATATTTCATTTAAGCTTCCCTGATATACGTTTTCTTTGTAACAAATTGTATAGTTTTCTTTTTCTCTCAGCTGACTTTATTTACGTTTATATTCGTGCAGCATGGTCGATATGTACAGAGGATAGAATAATGTTTAGAACCAAGGAATATAAATATGTAATATGTACTATAATCTTTCCCCAACATAATGTCAGGGAAAGCATAAGCCTTATGGATAAGCTAAAATCCGAGAATGTAATATTGAGAGGTTTCAAAGATTGGGGCAAGGATGTACTTCAGAATGATGATGTGCTTCCAGAACTAAGTTGCGGAAATGTAAAAAATTATGTTTATATCCAAATTACGGCACAACGACTTCACTCCTATTTTATAAAAGAAAGGATAAAGCAGTTTAAATATTGAGTAAACGTTGTTTTAACTTGGACAGTTGTGTATACCTTTAACATTTGTTCCTGACATATTTGTACTATAGCTTTTTCCATGCAGGTTGGTCACAATCAGGGGAAGAAAGCCTCACACAAAGAAATATGAAATACTTTCTCTCCATCTCTGTAATCATAAATTATCGCTCCCAGTCTCGTTATGTTTTCCATATATATTGTGAAAAAGATTAAGCCTCTGCCTTTGTTGAACTATATAGTCAGGCATTATGAAAAGATATTATGTAAAATGTTAAAAGATTTATAAATAGAAATTATAGTTGACTAGAAAATATGGTAAAAACATTGTGAAAGAGTCTCTTTGCTATGTAAACTCTTTCCCCACAAATAAAGTCTTATTAATGTTATAATACCCACTACCTACCGATAGTTACAGTAACTTCAGTGAACCTACATAGTCTCCTTACACTTTCATTTTTTTTTTGTACATGGCCAAATGTTTTTTTTATTTTTAATGTATACAGTGGTCCTCATCTTATGCAGGCAGTTGGTTTCCAACTCCTCCTGCTATTCAAAAATCACATATGCTCAAGAGCTTGATATAAAATTACATATGTACTTTGCATGTAATCTGTTCCCAACCTCTTGTATACTTTAAATCATACCCATTTTACTGTACTGTACTTGAGCTATATCTAATGCAGTGTAGATTTATGTAAAAATAGTACGAGTGTTGTAATGTATTTTTTTTATATCAAGATTTTTGGCTTTATATATTCCCTGCTGTGTATGTTCATATCAAAACTATATAAAAACTTCAAAAGATTCGGGCCCACTGTATTAATTTACATTATTATATAAAGGTTTTTGTGAACTGCTTTATCCAGTAACTGAAATCTTATTATTGCAATCTTTTATTAATTTACTGTTTTCAAAGGAATAGAAAAGCATAATATATGAATATATGCCAAGTTCTAAATTTTATTTGATCCAAGATTTTAGAGGATGAGTTTTTGAAGTGTGCAGAAGGAATGTATGGTATGAAAAAACTGGTGAAAGCAGAAGAAAAGGTAGTGGTTGGTGGAATGAAGTGATATGTGCAGAAGTAACAAAACATTACATTCACGTGAGGTATGTTTTCAAAGAGTAAATGCTTGAAAAATTTAAGGGTTATGAGGAGGGGAGCAAAATGCATGTTGAGATAAGCAAAGGGAGGAGAGATGGAGTAGGTGTTTGTATTAGATTTCTGAAAGAAATTAGATGTTTTAGAAAGAAGTGAAAAGAGTGTAAGGAAGTAAATCTGATTGATAGTAGCAGGAAGAGAGCAGATGGGTAGCTTGTAGTGGATGATAGTTAGGTAAGAGTGAAATAGGCTGAGTATTTTGAGATGTTCAGTGTAGTAGATGATATTGTGAAATAGTCTGAGTATTATTTAGAGATATTTATTGTGGGCCTAGGAGAGGAAGACACTGCTTTTATCAGGTGTTTGTGGTAAAGAGAATATATTAGATGTTCACTGACTTTAAGAATTTATGTGGCAGGGTTGACAGAAATGGATTATGGAGCACATCACAATGGTATGGATATGAGGAAGTCTGTGTGATGTGGTCAAAATATATTACATGAGTAAAATAGGGTTGTGAGATGTAGGCATGGTTGTTCAATGTGTTTATGGAGGAAATGGTAATAGGAGTAAATGGAGAGTGCTAGACATAGGCTTGTAATCAGTTGGTTAGAATGTAAGGTTATGTTAAGTACACCATTTGCAATTTGTAGATGATACTGCCCGAGTGGATGATTCTGAGAAACTGAAGCAGTTGGTGACCGAGTCTGTATAGGTGTGTGAGAGAAGGAATTAGGTAATGAATGTGAGTAAAAGTAAAGTTATGGGATGTACGAGGAATGTTGATGGTGGCAAGTTGAATGTAAGAGTGAATGGAGAGATACTTGAAGTGGAGAGCTTTTAAGTGCCTGAGGTCACATATAGTAGAGAATGGAGGAGTGGATGCAGAATTAAGTTACAGAGTGAAAGATAGGAGTCAAGGTATATATTGGATGAAAAGTTTAATGAGATATAGGTATTTAAGAAGGAATGCGGAGTGCTGCATGGAGTGATTGTATCTTAAACTTTGTTCAGAGCAGTGACTTGGACTGTAAGAGAGGATGAAATGGACATATTGAATGTAATAGAGATGAAATGTTTGAGAATTATGAGATGGATGGATAGGGTGAAAATATCATGCCTTTGCCGATGAGTCTACCCTTTATGTTTGTTCTTCTTTATTCTCATGACCTTTGTCTGCTGCTTATTATCAGATTCATATCACTTTTTATTCAACTCTCATCTCTGATTTACAATGAGTATCAGAGTTGGGCACCCAAAATTCAGTGAAATTTAATGCCTCCAAGACTCAGTTTCTGGCTGTCTCTTAATCTTTTTTCCTGATAGCCCTATTGCCTTTGAATGCAACAAAATTTATCCTCTTCATTCTATACACATAATGGAAATTCATAGAGCCTCTTACTTATCTTGGAAGAGTCACATAATTTAAATTGCTAAAGCTGCATCTAAGAATTTGGGAGTTCTGTCTCGCTTTCATCATTACTTTTCCTCTTCTCAATTACTAAAAAACTATAAAGGTCTTATCCATCCCTACTTGGAGTATTGCTCTAACATCTGGGGTGCTTTCTCTTACTCTTATTTCTGTGATAGGTTTGATTCTAAGGCCATCAGACTCTTCAACATTCCTCCTTCTACTTATCTAGATTCTCTTTCCCTGCGCTAGAAGATGTCATCTTTTTCTCTTTTCTGTCTGTACTGCTTCCATAATTGCTCTGTTGAGTTGGCGACTTGCATCCCTCTCCCACTGGCAAAACTGTGTAACACACGCCAAGGACCTTGTCACACAGGTTCTATGTGGGAATTTGTATCTTGTGGATTGGTCAGTGCAATTACTGCTACTTTCCTTTTACCTCCAGACTTTGGAACTTTTCCTAATTTGTCTTCCCTAACTCGTTTGACCTTTCTTCTTTCAAGGAGCTTATCTATCGTCATCTCAGGCCTAACCCTGCCATATTTTTAGGTCTTCTTTACTTTTGCTAATCTTTCGGCCTGTCTTTTGCATATTATTTATCATATTCTTTTTTCTGTCTTGTCCTTAGGCTGCTACCTTTTTATTTTCTCAGTGCTTTCTTGGTTCCCAGACACGATGAGGGCAATTTTCTATGCCGATCCTAGTGTCGCACTCAAGGGAAAAAAATGTATGGTAAGTAAGTAATATGAAAGAGAGAAAGAGTGAGAGCTAGGAGTGGGTGGAGAGAGATTTTATATGGCTAACATAACCCAAAAGGACTTTCTTGCATTAGTAGGTTGGCCATGGTACCAGCCGCCTGTTGAAAGACTACAACGGAAGGTATTAGGATGCAACTAGGACTGGTCCAGACAGTTCCGGGTTGAGTCTTCCTTCAGGACGGTTCTTTCCTCATGCCTACATCTACACTGAATATTCTGGCGTATTCATTACACATCTCTTGCTATTCCATTACATTTGTCAAGTCACGACATTACCCACATCTGTCTCTATTTCTCTCTTTTTTCCTCACATTTATTATTTATGGAAAGTCCACAGCTAATGACCCCCATTACCCGGCATAGAGGGGTGCAAAGAATCTCCGGGGATCATGTTGACTCCACTACTGGCTTGAGGGTAGACACGCTTGGTGGTAGTTATGGTTTTGCCCTTAACCTTATGCCTCCCAATACATCTGCTTCTTTCACTCTTCACTATTCTAACATTCGTGGGCTGAACTCTAATCTTTTGTCTGTGGAACAGCACTTGGGTACTTCCCTCCCAAACCTCCTCCACCTATCTGAAACCCAGCTGTCTATACATGCTTTCACTGACCCATTTCAAATCTCTCACTATAATCTGTATACTCTTTTTCATTCCAAAGGTGGGGTCTGTGCCTACTGCGAGGCTCATGGACCTTGAATCTCCCGACTTTGATGTTCTCTGGCTAAAAGTCTATCTCTCCACTACTACTATCTTCCTTTGCTTCTGCTACTGTTCTCCAAACTTCACCGAGTTTGTCTCTTTCTTTGAATATTTGTCCTCGTACCATGAGTCCTTGCTATCTTCTCACCCACATGCCGAAGTTCTCTACATTGGAGACTTCAATGTACGCCACAGTGAGTGGCTTCATTCTCACACTGATGTGGGAGGAAGTGAGGCTCTTGCTTTCTCTATTACTCATGATCTGGAGCAAATAATCAAACATCCTATTCGTGTTCCTGATCGTCATGAACATGCGGCAAACACTCCTGACCTATTTATTACTTCTAACCCTTCAAACTACTCTTATTCTGTGCTTTCTCGTCTTGGTAAATCTGACCACTCTATGATCTCAGTCTCTTCCATTTTCGCTCCCCTCTACCAATCCCTCCTACTCAGCGCTGCCTTTGGCACTTTGAGCGTATCCAACATGAAAATTTGCGTAATTTCCTCTTTGACTTCCCATGGGATGACTACTGCTTTCGATCCCACAACCCTGATCAGGCTCCCGTACTTTGCCGTCCTTTTTGCCTCATTCTGTCAACCAGTATCTTTCCTTCATCTTGGAAACATGCTGTAGTTCAGCCTGTTCATAAGAAGGGTGACCGCTCTATTCCTTCAAACTACCGACCTATTGCCCTAACCTCCTCTATTGCTAAAGTTTTTGAAACTTTGCTCAATGTTCATTTCTTAAAATGCCATGAATCTAACTCACTTATCTCCGATTACCAGTACGGCTTCCGCAAGGCAGGATCCAATGGTGATCTCCTGTCCTATCTTACTTATGTATGGTCATCTCCTCTGTGGAACTATGGGGAATCCTTTGTCGTCGCCCTTGATATCTCTAAGGCTTTTGACAGAGTCTGGCACAAGGCTCTGTTGGCCAAACTCCCTGCCTATGGCTTTACTCCTTGTTTCTGTTCTCTGATCTCCAGTATTATCGCTGACTATTTTATATCTTCAGTTGTTGATGGCGCGACATCTAGCCCTTTCTCTGTTACCAGTGGTACTCCACAGGGCTCTGTTCTTTCACCTACTCTGTTCCTTCTCTTCATCAATGATCTTCTACAATCCCCATCTTCCTCTCTTCTTCATGCCTTTCCTGATGATTCTACCCTTCACTATTCCTCTACCTATTCTTCACAACCTTCATCTGCTACTTGTAATATTTGTCGTATCACTCTGTCTTCTACTCTCAACTCCGATTTGCAGAGAGTATTTGAGTGGGGCACTCAAAATTTAGTTAAATTCAATGCCTTCAAGACATGGTTTCTGGCTATCTCTTTATCTTCTTCTCCACCTGATAACCCTATTGTCTTCGAAAGTAACGAACTTTACCCTCTTAATTCTATCAATATTTTAGGAATCCATATAGTCTCTAAGTTGTCTTGGAGGGATCACATAATCCAAATTTCAAAATCCTCATCCAAAAAATTGGGATTTGTTTTTCGTTTTTGTCATTACTGTTTGTCTTTACAGTTACTTAAAATTTATAAAGGTCTTATCTGTCCCTGCTTAGAATACTGCTCACACATCTTGGGTGCTTCTTCTTATACTCATCTCCTTGATAGGGTTGAATCTGAGGCAGTCAGACTCATTAATGATCCTGCTCTTACTTCTAATCTGGATTCTCTCTCTCTTTGCCGTAAGGTGTCTTCCCTTTCTCTTTTCTATTGCTACTACTTCCATCGCTGCTCTGATGAGTTGGCGTGTTGCATTCCATCCCCCACTGCTGAGGCCGCGTAACACTCACCAAGCGGCCTCATCTCACAGGTACTGTGTGGAGATTTGTAGCTGGCGGATTGCTCGGTGAAGCGACTGCTTCTTCCCATCAACCTCCAGACTCTGGAACTCTCTTCCTCCTTCTGTCTTTCCTATTATTATGACCTTTTAACCTTCAAAAAGCAGATCTATCGTCATCTCAGGGCCTAGTCCTCCATATCTCTGGGTCCTCTGTACTTTGACTGTTTTTTTTGTCTGTTGTTTTCCTTTGTGTGACATTACCTCATCTCTGCCTTGTCCTTAACCTTTTTCTTTCCCTTCGTTTTGGTATTTTCTCATGCTCAAGTCTTTATAGATGAGGGCAGTTTCTGCCTGTTTCGATGTCACACACACAAAAAAAAAAAATTTTGCTGTAAGCTCGGACATTACAAACATCGTGGCTGGGGAATGGGAAATTGTGGCTGCCCTTAATCTGCAATTTCCTAAGATGTTAAGGATTTGGTGTGTTGGTATTCTGGTGAATGGGTATGTTTTGACTCGTCCATTCCCTAACAAGAAGGATATTGGTCTTTGTATAGGTATATGTGGTAGTAGGATGTAAAGACCTATCCATTGAGTAACTTACAATTAAGACTGCAATATCTAGAGAGTTTGACTCATTAGTGTTCTCATACTTAGAAAATCTTAAAAACATTTACAGCTAATTTTTAAGCTGTTATAGATTCCAAAAAGTGTCTTCTGGAGTTGCAAAGAAATTTACGGGATTTATTTTTTGTATTAAAAGGCTGTACTGTATGCTAAGAACTGACAATATTCACAATATATATAAATAGACTACCCATTAGTTGCACACCATATATAATCATGTTGCATATTTTGAGATTTTTAAATATAAGTTCTTTGGCATATTTATAATAATGAAATGTGATAATTGTGTTTAGTTCAAAGAAAATTTATTTTCTTTGAGACGAAAATCTGCAAATATTATTTCTTTATTTTTATAGGAAACATATTTTAATGTATCCATATTGGAGTAATAAAGTGTATTTGCTTTATGGAATAATACAAAAAATTCCATGCTCTTAATTGAGTGGCAGTATCTCATTAAAGATGCTATGAATAAAATAATGATTTTTATTTTCTTGTATTAATGTATTTGAAGATATCAAATTGTATAGTGTTTATGTTCTCAAATTTTGCATGTATAAATTACGAATTGAAACATTTTGTATATATATTTTCATACTTGTGAGTCATGTATTCGTATTTCATAGTAACAATTTAAGCATTATCCTGGTCGGATTCATCTATTCCCAATTATAACTTGTTAGTCCTAGATTATAGTTTTATTTTTTTGTGGCTACATGAATTATTTTTCTTTTCAGTGTAATGCTAAGAATATAAGATTAGTTACTATGAACAATTTATTACCATCGTCTATAAAGATGCATCAGAAATATGACTTGAAGGGCTCCACATACAAGAGGAAGGTATGTTATAAGTTTTCTGTCCTGTGTTAAAACTAGTGCATATGTTTTAAAAAGTAACTGATGGAATACTTTATTGCATGTTTTTGCATGTTTCCATGTTTGTAGTTGTTTGTGTGAGGTTCAGTATAAATTTTACATGGTTACTGATGTATTATAAGGTCACAAGTAGAAGAATATTAAAACACCTGATTTCCTAATTCCATCATATACTTAGTATGCATTTGCACTGTACAATATAGAAAGCCAAACTTAAAGATTTACTCAACAAAGCCTTCTAACTTTTTTCATATTTAGTATAATTATTATTCCTTTTTATTTGTAGGAATTATTTTAATAATAACTATATTGTACTCTATTACTATCATTATTTTTTTTTTATACTGTAAAGTATATTACTTGTTTAGCCAGCTATATTTTTCTTTTGGTAGAAAATTGATAAATAGTCATTCTGGTGGCCGTCAGAAGTTTAGGTCATCATTAGTCGAGCACAACTGAAGTTGGAGACCCTCTGTTAATATATATATATATATATATATATATATATATATATATATATATATATATATATATATATATATATATATATATATATATATATATATATATATATATATATATATATACATACATATATACACACACCTTGCTCGCTTTTTACGCGTGTTTTTAATCCGCGAAATTGGAATAACACCCCTAAAAAATAATAGTAAAAAAATACGAAATACACGAATAACGCCCATGAAAAAAATTTGAAAAAATATTTAATTTTAGTAAATAATTGACCGCCTTGGAGGCCCTTTTCTGCCATGCTACCATGTGCTTCAGTGTCTCTTACCCAGCATACTGCGTGGATATATCGCTTGTTCTAACTGTGTTTGTGTTAAGGTTTGTTTATCATCAGGAAAAAAGTGTGCAAGATCGCTTCAGCTGATACGGAGGCGGCAAAATGTTTGCAGATAGTGGTTTGCTCCCCCGCATCCTCCTCCTCTTCTACCGCTTAATGTGATCAGATATTTTGGAGAGAATGGAAAAAAAGCATTAAGAGCAAACAGCAAACAAACTTGCGATATAATATCGTCAGGGAAATAGCGTGCAAGAGTGCATCAGCTGATACGGAAGCGGCAAAACGTTTGCAGATAGAGGTTCGTTCTCCTGCATCCTCCTCCTCTTCTACCACTTAATGTGATTGGATATTATGGAGAGAATGGAAAAAAAGCATTAAGAACAAACGGCAAACAAACTTCCATATAATATCATCAGGGAAAAAGTGTGCGAGAGCAAAAACGTTTGCAGATAGAAGTTCATTCTCCTGCATCCTCATGCTCACTGCCGCCATGCATGTCCCAGTGTATGTCTGTTGCCCACTGAATAATAGAGTGCATTAATTTGTTTACTGTACAGTAAATCTGTATATCTTTTATACTGTACTCTATTTGATGTCAATATAAATAACTATAGGTCTTTCTGCTTTGTTATGTACTTATAAGATATGTTTTACTTATCTTATATCTTTGGCATAGTGTGTCTATGTATCTA